>JANHGB010040984.1:18191-42825 GCA_026283785.1 Coracopsis vasa | reverse complement strand
CCTGCCCATGGCAGGGGGGTTGGAACTAGATGATCTTAAGGTCCTTTCCAACCCTAACTGTTCTATGATTCTATGTGCACTGCAATGCATAGTGCATCATAGCGATCCACCCATGTTCCCGTGGAAATTCCTTGCTTTTGGTGCAGGTAAGGGGTCTCAGCCCCCTGAAACAGCTGCAAGACACAGGGCCTGGATTTTCAGATCTTTAAAGCATCAGGTAATGATTTTGATTTTAAAGCACAGTGTACATTTATAGGACTGTTTGCTTGGTAAAGAACTTGCCATCCACACTTAATGCCCTGAAATATGGTAAATGAGGAAAAACGAGTATGTATAAGAACTGTAAAAAAATATTAAACTCATTGTATCCCAACTAATTGGTAGAGTTAATTCTATTTAATGTCACTCCAGTGTTGAAAGCTACTCCAAAAACAGTTTTTATGGATCCAAAACCAGTTTTAATGGATAGTAGGAATGAAGCAATTGCATTAATTTCTACAGCTCCCCTTATACTATACACTGAAGCAGCTCAGGCTCACATTTGGAGACCTGTGATTTGGGCTTGATCCTGGGTCCTCCACCTGCGCAGCAGCTTGGGTTCGGTCTCTCTTCATCTAACCTTGAACATCTGCAAACTTTCACAATTTCACAAGCCAGAGACTCGGAGTTCAGTGTCACAACAGCAGTGTTTTAACTAGGTCAATTTTGAAAAAAACCCTGTTATGCATAGGTGCGTTTGGCACATGGCTGTGCAAGGTGTTAGTAGATTTGTGGAGACTTGCAGGGCTCAGTTCAGTCCTCTTGGGTTACCTCAGCAAGACTTTAGGACAGATGCTTGGACATCGTTAACATGCTGGAAGCCACAGAGGGAGGTTTAGGAAGCTCTTCCACAGCCTAGAGGAGTTGTCATGTGTTCCGCATGAAGAGCTACTGTAGCCTTCTTTCAGAAATAGCAGCTGGAAATCACACTGCTGCAGCAAGCAGGACAAGCTAAACTTGAACGGGTTTTACACTGCACAACAAAATATAAACAGAGTGTCTATGCTGAACCTGGGGCTGCAGCTCCAGGAGAGAGGATTACAGGGCTTGAGTTCCTGGGATGCCAAAACTGCACAGGGAGAAGCAGAAATGCCAAGGGGACATCCATGTCCGATTCCACTGGACACCACACAGAGAAGCCACCAAATGACTTTCATTGCTCCCAGGCGTTGCTGTCTCTGCCGGCTTAGGCTGTGTGAATTTATCCTGTGTTGGGAGACTATTTCAAAGGGAAGTCCTGAAAAGTTTTTCCTAACAGGCAATGCTGAAACATCGCATTTGATTTTATTTTTTTAAGTATTTCAGTTTCTCAGTTTAAAGTTTTACTTATTAAGTGGCTTATTTTGCATTTGCAAGGTGACAGAAGTGTGTGAAGGACAGGCCTGATTTAAAAAAAAAAAAAATATTTGGACCCACTTACTATTTTTTTTTTCTCATCAGCATGTTCATTCGTGAGCATTTTGAAGATTAGGCCTCATCCAGAATTAGAACAAAAATAAGACTTGATGTATCTATGTTGTATAGGATACTAGTTCTGAGCTTCATATCTGATTTGACTAAAATTATAGTATGCTGAATGCATACGATACCAAGCCCCCTCAACCAAGTTAATAAACTGCTTTCACCATTATATATTTGTAACATTTTACTAAATAAGCTATGTAAATTGAGTTTTCTTAATCAAGGAGAAGAAAAATCATTGGTCATGTCTGACTTGCATCTACGCTCATTGTAACATTTAGAATGAATTGATAAATTAATTGAAAAAGCAAAAATGATTCTACATGTAACATTTCATAATCTTCCTGTATTTGAAGAGTGAATCAATTTCTTTATCATGCAATAGAGAGTCTTAAGTTCTACCATCCTTCCAACTCCTGCTGTCCCAAATTAATCATGACTTATATGTGGAACTACATATGGTGAGTCATTAACAGTGACATAATATATTCTCTGTAGTATGTATACACTATAGATGTAAAGCACAAACCAAAATGCATATGTATGTATACAAATGCACAGCTATAATCATATATTCATAAGGACACAGTGAATCCACTCCATCTGGAAAAGGATGACCTTCTGTCATACCAAATGAATTACAAAATCTTTTCTAGCTACTGCAAGTGTATAGATCATATTCTTAGAGCACCCATAAAAGTCATAGTTACTGTCAATTTGAGAAATTTTAGCTCAGTACTCCTGTTTCTCTTTCACTGTCACAGGAGAAAAGAAATCCTTATTAGAAGGATAAGATTTATTATTGAATTGTACCTTGACAAATGACCTTTTCCTGGCTTTAATAGCTCCAGGAAGGGTATCCTTGAAAACAAGTGGGTGTTTACATTTGTAATTTGAATGGGGGAGCATTGCATGTTTTGCTTGGCCTCTTTGGGTGACATGAGTAAAAATTGACATTTGCCATATTTATCCTGTATGTTTCTCTTGTGATAAGTAGCAGCCTGAATTTTGCTGCTTGAATTTTACTAAACTCTACAGTTTCATAAAAATAGATAATGAATATCTCAAGGAAACAGATTTGTGCAATATTGCTTGTTGTAATACTGCATAGCTGCATTAAGTGGAAAAAAGGGCGCTGTTACAACTTTTCACGAAGGAAGGACAAAATACATCCTTCCTTATTCATTAGACATTTTTCAGGCTGTGACTGTTCTGTCACAGCTGAGATGACAGGAGGCCATCCGTCACAGTGATGACCATGTCAGCCCATCCTCTTTTTAGCTGTCACCGTTTTATTATGCATATGGCAGAGAAACAAAAAAAAACCCAAAACAGAAAAGATACAATTTGACTCAAACATGGTTTTGTGCAGACATAAGGATCATGACTCAACAGATGTGATCCTTATGTTTGAGATAGGAATGAAAATACGAATCAGCCTTTATTAAAGTTTGTATGGATGCCTCTTATTACTGATGTGTAAGTGAGAGGGATTCTGTTTCTTCAGCTTTCTTACATGAAGCACTTGCTTTCTGATGCCATTTGCTATTTGTTCACCTGCCAGACAAGCTTCTTTATTTTCAAGCTTTGTAAATTGTTCACTGTGAGGGTGATGAGACACTGGTACATGTTGCCCAGAGAAGTTGTCTGCCTCATCCTCGGGAGTGTTCAAGGCCAGGTTGGAGCAACCTGGTCTAGTGAAAGGTGTCCCTGCTCATGGCAGAGGGGTTGGAACTGGATGATCTTTAAAGTCACTTCCAACCCAAACCATTGTGCGATTCTATCATTCTGTGATTTTTAATAAGACCACATCTATGTCTCACAGTGAAACAGCTCCTAGTCCTAACCTTCACAAATTAAATAGGCATATCTAGAGAACACTTTACTGAGTATCTTGTTGCCTGTCTGAACCTTTGGAAAGCAAAGCTTTAAGTTGGTGATGGTCTTGGGAAGAGTTGGTCTCTAAAGGGAAAGCTGTGCTGGAGCTTACAGCGGGAGTAAGCATCTAAACCTTGAGTAAGCATCTATTACCTTGAGTAAGCATCTAAAACTTAAGAATCTTTTCATAAGCACAGCTCAGATAAAGCTTTTTTTTTTTTTTTTTTTTTTTTTTGTGTAAATAATACAAAGCAGCCATACAAATACCTTAAATTAAAATCACTATTTTGTTCAGAAATCTATTATTCTTACAATTTCACTACATACTACTTTGACCCAAACTGTTTATGTAGCTTTTTAGCTTATTAACTGTAGAGCTGTCTAGAGAGAATAAAAACATCTCATGCAGATTTCACAACTGTCTGGTGTCAGAAGAAGTGACATTGAAAGCCATTATATTTGAAATTTCTTTTAGAAGGGATTTTTGTTGCAGAAAAATCATACATTGAATATACTGTCATTAAGTTATTTGAAAACATGATGATAATATGACAGAAAAAATAAATGTGTAAACATTGACCTGTGTAGCAAATAAACTGTTGAAGGGAAGTAAATCAGATGTAATGCCTTGTGATGACCGCATCAGAGCGTTTGACAATCTCATGTAGGAAGGGGAAACAAAATTTGGAGAAAGGGCAGAAGATAAGAAAAACTGGAAAGATTTTAAAAAATACATACAACTCTGACATTTTGCTTTTAGGTTAGACTGATTAAGGAATAGCAAAACCAAATCCAAACTCAGGACTCCTGTAATTCATGTAGTGCATTTACTGTGTTTTGAGATTCACTAGTCATACAAAAGCTTGATAGAAGATCCATGGACTACCTGAGAAGAAGGAGGGGGAAAAAAAAAAAAAAAGAAAAAACCGAAAAGTGATACAGTGTCCTGGCCTAAACTTCCTCTCATTTACTCTAGTAATTGCAAATTAGTGGAAATTAATTTTATCCTTACTTACTGCAGAGATGCTACTCTATCTCCAGAGTCAGGAGGGAAACATGAACTCCAGTATCGGCTCTCTGGACAGTGCTTTTTGTTGAGGCCCTGAAAAAATCCCATACTCAGTACATTTTAAACTTACATGATGTGTTTCAATTTCTCTATCTACTAACCTATATATGTCGATACTTGGAAAAGGAGTGGAAATCTAAGATGCCATTTGCTATTTCAGTTTGTTCTTGAAACTTCTAATAAATCAGACAGAGTAAGACCACCCTGATTTCTAAAAGCACCACACGTAGCAAGGTTTCACAGGGAGTAAGTATCAAAGCACTCAGTGCAATAATTGGAATGTATTTACAGAGGTGTTTCTTATTATTTTCAGATTAAAATGTAGCATTAGTGATAATGCACTACCTTGTACCTATACTCTAGGCAATAAACTGTCTTTTGAGGTATGATCAGTGCTGTGTGCAAAGCTCCTTTTGTTTTTAGGAATAGACATACTGAATATTCTGAATTGTGACATGCTTTTAGAATACTACCCTCCACTGTCACTGGGCTTTAATAAGAGCAAACATTACACAATAAAGGTCATATATGACAAGAATGTAAATATATGGTAAATCAGCAAAGATATGCCTAGAAGTTTTTTGAGGGAGTTCATTCCAGCCTAGCTTTCATAATGGTAGGGTATCTTAAACTATTTGTTTACCAACAAATACTATGCTTCATAAATTTAATGAAAAAAAATAAACTGTGGCTTCTTTAAGAAGATGGTCCTATTCAGTCCCTAGCATAAGGGCAGCTGGTCTAGCTAGATGGTTTTTCTGGGGGTAGGCTGAGGTATTTTAATTTTCTTTTTTTTTTTTTTTTTTTTTTTCAGGAACACTAATTTTACTCAGCCAATATAAACTATATCTGGAGGGGAAAAAAACTAAAAATGAACAGAAAAGCTAGGGTACTTAAAGTGGTGGTTAGAGGCTTTGCTAGCAGAACTGTGCTGCTGTAATTGCTGCTGACAAGAGTCCTTAGTGTGAAGCTGGCCTAGCATGGGAGCAAGGGCACGGGTGCTTGCTTTGTAAAGCTGTGGAAATTTGCCCACAGGTCCCTCCCACCTGCTGCTGTCAGATACTCAGTGGTACCCCAGGGATTAAGTACACGGATTGCAAATTAATGAGACAGAACTAGATTCAGCTTTACTGTTCCAGATTTAAGAATTCATGCCATTACCTTAAAATTATGTATTTCTTCAAGGGGTTGGAAATTCCTTTGAATCTGAGCTAAATAAGAGATGGGACTAAGAAAAGCATACACCAAAAGTAAGAAAATGCTTGTTCTAAGTCTGACCATTCAAAGATTTGTTTTGTGCGTGATTTCATTCACTTCCTATCAGCCCGACAGAAGACTTCATTTGCTCTGTGCATATTAATAATATCATGCAGAGAGACTAATAATATGCAGTGAGTGTTTGAGGGAGCAGGTGGTGTCACTCTTTTAATTAATTTATACAGAAATTATTGTTTTCTTGCATTTTTGGTTCTATCCTAAGACTTTTTTTTTTTTTTTTTTTTTAAAGCACTACCATCTAGGTCTAATTTTTTTACTTTTCTGCTGTTCTTTTTAAATAATAGAGGTGTTTATTTAAGGGCAAGGAAGAGGTGCTGGGAGAGGCAGGCATCATGATTGAACTGTAGGCTCCAAATTGAAAAGACTTTTGAAGTTTGATGTTATTAAGAGCACACTTAATCAGAGGAAGCAGCAAACAATTTGTTGAAAGACACATAAATACTTGTGGTAAACTAATTTCAGTGGCATGAAAACCAATCAACTCTTGCATATGAAGTAAATGGAAAAAGGGTACTTCTGCATGATAGAGCTCTGCTATGTATCGCATTCATTTACAACAATTACTTTCTTCTCGGGACCAAAACAGGCTTTTTTTTAATCAACAGAGTAAAGCAGGGGCAGAAAAATATTCAGAAAGCACAGTAATATGCAAAAGCAGCTATGGGATTTTCCATCTTTTTGCTTCTTAGTTGGTCATATTTAATAATCATAAACTGCCTTGTTGCTTAAGAGCCTGACCTTCTCTGTTAGCAAAGCTCGCACCTAAAAATCCTGCAAAGTTTCAATTTCTAAATGTCACAAAATATCAAATGGGTGCAGAAGATAAGAAGCAAGTCAATAAATGTTTGTATTCTTCTCTTGATGCTCTTTTGTATTTCATTTTATATGGAAAAAAAAATTAATCCAAAGTTTAATCCAAATAAAAGGAAGAGAGCAGAGCCTGGGGTAACAGTCAGTTAAAATATTGATTATAGTGCATAGCAGTTTACTGAAAAATAAATAAAGAAACCCAAAATCCCTTCAAACTGTTTAGGAGAAAACATACTGTTTCCTATGGTGAGAAGAAGTATAATTAAAAAGCTATCAACAGTCTGTGATTGTCAAAAGTACTTTGTCACCTGAAGCAGATTCCTTGTAATTATCTTTCAGGCTTTAAGCTAGGTCACCATTAACCTCCAAAGAAGAAGGGTTACTATGCTTTCTGGTGTGAGAAATTGTATCATCATGTAAATTAAACCCCCTTAGATAGTCAAATTGGATTTGGGAGACGATTGAGTGTTAAACCTAGTCATGTATATTATCAAATGACACAAAGCATGAAATGCTAAGAGGAAAAGAAACAGATTTTTTTTCATTTTTTCTTCCTTAAGAAGAAAACATTTCTATACAATTTTTTTAATTTTTTCATGAAGGTAAAAACGAGAAGAAAGTGAAATGTGAAACTATATATGTTTGGATTACATTTTTTTTTTTTTCTTTTTTCAAATCTCCGGAGAACAGAAAATGAGACAACCCAGTGCTAGCTGCTAATGTAACAGTACTCGAAATCACACTTACCTGTTACTCAGGATCTCATACCCTGACACATAATTACCAAGGTTGATGGGCAATGGCTCCTTCTACCCATATGAATCCAGCTTCCAAAATTTCCTGCTGATGCATCTGCAGCAGTCACAGCTGGGTGGAAGGGAACTTCTTCATCTCTGCAACTTAGTCTACCTGGTACTATGGAACACATGCAAAAGTGTGCTGTGAAACTGATAATATTATTTAGAACAGATAAGGTATTACTTAGGAAAAAGGGAAAGGGAAAAAAAAATGGCTTAAGTTTCTTTTTACTGTAGTCAGTATATGCCTGAAGAATTTACATTTTGAATCCAAAGAAAATAAATGCCTTTTAAGCATAGATTTTTTTTCTTTGCTTTTCTAGCTGTGTTTACAGCAGTGCAGTATTTCAGTGACCAGCATAAATTAAAGGGTGGTTTCACTTTGCTTGGTAAAAACTTAGTACTAGGCAGTGCTGGAGGTGAGCCTGCAGAGACTCCAACTCTGGGGATAGTTTTAAGGATTGCATGTTTCTGGAGGTGTATTATCAATTTTCAGAATTTCAAACTGCTTGTGGTGGCAAACTTGTTCATTTTCCTATTTCATGCTGTCCTGTTTGCTGTGTACTCATTGAAATACCATAAGGTCTTCCATAAATCTCAAGCTCATAACAAATTTCTCTGTGTACCAAGCCCAAACACAGCAATATGAGCTCAACATGTCCATGAGATCTTTCAGCTGAATAGTGAGCGGCCACACTTGTCTCTGCCACCAATGTGATGTTTGTACCCACTGCAGTATGTTTAACAAGTGCTGTTCTGCTGTGCTTAACAAGACACCAGTTTGACGTAGGCTTTTTAATGTGTAAAAGAAAATCTTTCCCTTTTGCAAAAAATGGTGTGCAGAAAGGAAAACACTGAACTTCAGTTAATGGTGAGAGAAGAGCAGATGATATATATTTCTGAGAAACAGGGCTGAAACTCGTGGCTTTGCAAATTACTTACACGCAATTCCATCATTCAAGAACATACATGTCTTTATAGTTGCTAAATATAAAAATAATTTGCCAACAATCTTCAAATCTTTCTAAGAGTTTAACTTTTTTTTCTTTATTTTGAAGAGAACTTTTTTTGTAAATTTTGCTGCCACATTACCACATGTTGACATTGAGCTGTATCCAGCATTTATTGTCTTTCTCCTTTCAACTTGTGGAAAGTGGGTAACTGAAGTGGTGTGCACAATAAATGAGAACATCCATTGGTTCCATATAAACCTTTTAAAAGCCACAAAATGGAAAGTAAGGCAAGCTAATATGAATTGCAAAAGGACACAATTAATTTGTACATGAAAGAAGATTTTAGTGTGCCATTAGCCTCTCTAACAGCCAAAAATAAAAAGGCAGTCATGTATAACCTTGCCAAAAGTATGACAAACTACTTGTCATGGAGAAGTTTTGTATTTTAAGCAAATGCATAATGTTTTTATAAAAATTGTTCTGTTAACTCTTACTTGCTGCCAATGAAATTAGGCTTAAAAACAATATCGAAAGGTTTGGTCATTTCAGAGTAATCAACAAAAAAATAAATTACGAGCATCTGCTAAAGCAAGTGGAAGTGCTTTTGCTGTTGGGAAGACTTGGGTTTTCAGCAAACCAGTTTTGTTTCATTTCCTCTGTATACCTGCTCCTTTCCATATGCCTTTTAAATGGAAGCATCAGTTAAAAAAAGTCACGAGGAAGTTGTGAATTGCTGTTCTGCATCCCAGATTTTAAGAAGTTAAATTTTCTTTTTTTCTATTATTATGTAAATGAAAGTTTCTTGTCTTTTATTCCTCTTTCTTCTCTGAAAGTTACTTAATCTTGTTCATCGTAGGTTATCTCCATATTATATAGCACATATTCTATTTTTAGAAAATGTAAATTCTAACAAATTATTAAGTGGTTTTATTTTTAGACGTAACTAGCCAAGGTCATAAACTGCTCTTGAAGATTCTTCCTAGCAATGAAAGTTAAATTACGCTAGAGATAGAAAAAGACAAGATTGTGCGACTGATAGATTATTTTCTGCATACTGTGAAAAAATTTAATCACAGGATTTTGGTAGCCTGATTTAATCAATAACAGTGTAATTCCTAGTAAATTATTGATTACTTTTATCCATCATTGCAAGCATGCAGTAATTATTAGTCCTTTATGAAAGTATCTGACAGCATTAAATAATATAGGTGGAATAGGAACGTACTTAAGAAACAAGGACCTGGTGTCTTGTCAGTGATTGTGAGCAGCCATCATTTATGTTAATAACACTTAAAATATCATGTTGGCTGAAAGAGAGACCCCTGAATCTTACAGCAATAATAGAGATTCCGAACTGTACCTACTGGAAATAAGGTGAGGGATATTTGCTGGAAAAATGTGTTTCTCAAATATTGCATAGTTTGCAATGTTTAGTATGTATTTACTTGAAAAAGAAAAATCATTATCATAATTTATGGTACAATAAACTTCAGTATGAGTGAATTTTATAAGCCTTTCTCATGTGCCCAGTAAGAAAGTCTTAATGATTATCAGTCTGATTTTTTCATCAGTGCAGCTCATTTCTAGCTCCATTCAAAATTGGTTGGTGAAAGGAGAAGGGACAGTTTTTCAGTGCCTATGGCAATTGAGACAATTTATCTGCAGACAGAAATCTGTTCTCTGAGTCTCAGTGCTCTGATGGAAGCTTGGTGGTTTCTGTGCAAAGTCATCACCAATCTGAATCCACTTTCTTCTGTCCTATTTACTCACCTTCATACTTCTTCTCTGCAAAGGTTTTTGTATTTCTTTTGACATCTTTGGTTGCACATGTCTATGGTGACTTCTTAAAAAGATCCAGTTGGGTCTCTTTTGTATTGGGTGGATTTATGATTGTGATATCACTTTAATCTGGCATACTTTGCCATAAACATATATATATTTAGATGAATCCTATGAATTATGTTCTAGATTTGTATCTTTCTCTTTTCTTCTTTGATGTTGTAAATCTAGAAGACAGGACTGATGAGAAACTTACAGTCAGTGCATGCTGTGTGGCAGAGAATCTGTATCTCACCTCTTTTCTGCTTCCTCTGTGATGCTTCTTTGCCATTTCTAACAAATTTCTCCACTCAGCAATGTTTTATTTCTCTCATTTTTCCTTCCTCCTCTGGATAAATGCTGCCTTCTTCAGCCTCTCATATTTTCTCTGGTCGTGTACAACTCAAGGCTGTGCTTGGCCCTGGGCATTGTTCCTTTTGTTCTGCTCTCCAATACGATCTGTTCTCATTGCAGCCATGGCACAGATTTTGCATGTCAGCTTTGCAGTAACCCACATTTCTGTCAGTTTCCAGCTGTGGAAAACACCCCTCCTGATGAGCCAGCCATTGCAATTAATGACTATTACAACCCTATTGAGGATTCCTTCTTTACTTTGGCTGTCTGTAGTGCTGACCTCAGGATGGGATTGAATGGTGGGACAAAGATCTACCACCTGATCTAACATTAAAGTCAGTCCTTGTTTGGGCAGGGGGTTGAACCTCCTGAGGTACTTACAACCTAAATTATTGTATGGTTCCAACTGCAGCCTTTTGCTTCCTCCTCTCCCTCCTGCCGCCCGCACCCTCCCCCCCAGTTTTTAAAGAAACATGTAAGACTCCCTAAAGATGCAAGAAGTATCTCGTCTTCTTCCCCATCTGGATTTCTGTGCTTCATTTTGTCTCCCAAAGAATCCACACTTGAAAGCACAGTTGGGCTGTTAGGCTACTTTCCAAAGAGTTAAAGAAACGTCAAGTTCAAATTAGTCTTAAACTTCACGTTTGTTTTTTTTTCCAGCTTCATGTTCTGAGATAGGGAGAATTCATAATGACTTCTGCAATATGTAGAACTCGGAATTGTCTAAAAAGGATATGTATAAATATTGTATAAATTGTATAAATTGTATATTGTATACAATTGTATAAATTGTATATTGTATAAATTGTATAAAAAGGATAATAATAACAATATTGTTATTATTATAAAATTTATTATAAAATTATAAAATTTAAGTGGCCTAGAAAGAATAATACAGGTAAAATCAATAATAATAACAATATTGTTATTATTTAACTTTTTTTATTATTTAACATATTTAAGCTTATTTGTTTAGGAAAAAAGTTTAGGTGAAGCATTTTCTCATTTGGACTATAAATGTGAAGAGAAGAATGTGGAAAAGGCAAAGAATCGGACTCACCCTAGCATAATTTGATCAGTTTTGGTGAAGCTACACCAGGGATTAATTTGGCCCGAGAAGTTGGTAATCATGTACCACAGATGTTGCGGTATTTGAGGGCAATGGTCCATGATAGCAGAAGGAACAATATTATGCCCCAAAGGACCTATCAAATGAATGAGATGTTAGGTTTTTTACTCAGTGAATCAATACTGGTTGCAAGATCCAAGTGTGCCTAGGAAAATGAAAGACTTTACTGGATCTTAACATTTTTGATTAAACCTACTTATGTCTGTTTTAGAGCAACCCGAGGGCGTTTTTAATACCATGCCCTAACTGCCTATATAGAAATGGACAATTCAGTATGCAAATAGCATTTGTATTTCTTAACCAATAGTCTTAAAAATTTTGAGGTTATATCTTCATGTATAGCTCAAATCTTGCAGAATTTTTGTCTTAATAGGAGTGCTTAATGTGAGATCTTAAAATATTTTCATGTATTTGTTGTAAGTAAATGGATGTGAAAATCTACAGACATTTATGTATTTTGAAAACCAGATAGTTTATCATCTGGAGGATAGAGGTCAGAGACATATTAGGCGTAGAACAATTATGGTTTGTACTCTGTGATTAACTATCAGAAGCATTAACCAGCCACAAAATTACAGTCATAATATTAGAATAAAAATGACAGTTACTCTTGTAAAAGGCTAATGAGGTTGTATGTGTATATAACTCTTCTGTAATTTAAAATCAGATACAGACCTGCACATACTGATTCATTCCTCCCACTCAAAAAAATAGACTTGCAAAATCTTTCATATACCCCAAGGTAAGCATTGAGTCCTTTGTTATATAATGCAGCCAAACTCTGAATCACTGGTAGCTCATTCCCAGCAAACCAGCTAGTTTAAGTAGGCAGCTCGAGAGCTCTGTCCCTCTGGGTTTCTTCACTGGGTAAGCTGTAAGGGGCAGTGATGATGAACCTCAAAAGCAGCTTTGGTTTCCTTACTGCTTCTTTAACTGGAAAAGTTAACGGTGGAAAGAACTTTCCAGGCAGTGTGAAGTATCCAGTACTGTCCAGTTACTTCTCCTGGTGACCAAATAACGAGATGCTCTGTATTCTAAGAAAATGTCTTATGTATTTTCTGGTTTCTTAGCACTTCCGGTTTGGTGGTTTGTTTTTTTTGTTGTTGTTTATTTGTTTGTTTGTTCGTTCCATCCCCCACCCCCAGTTTGTTTGGTTTTTTTCTGCATTGTTTGTGAAAGGGCAGTTGAGTCTCAAATTCTGCTCATCTTGGCACCAGCTGTGGACTTCTTCATTGTTGCTGGTTTGCTATGTGTGTGTTTTATTTAGATTAAAAAGCAAAGTACATTCATTCGAGGCTTAGGCTGCTTAGCATAATTAATTGTACAATACAAATAACTTAATTAAGTTTAAACATTGGTAAATTAAAGTCCTTAGAAAGCAGTTTTACCATTTTTACACTGCCAGACTAGGTCTTCACTAGAGATTATTTTTTCAGTGTAGTCTGCACAAGGAAGTGCAGGGAATAGGAACAGTCCAAAAAAACCCCAAAACCCCATGAGGACCAATTGCACTGCTAAGAAGGGAGTCAAATGCTCTTATTGTAAGACATGCGATTCCCCTAGATGGCCATTGCATTGAAAGGCTGAAATGATTCATGTCTCTCTGCCCGTTCAATCCTTCTCCTGGAAAGACTGCCATTGCCCTGTATAACAGTGTATATTGTAATACTGTGTTGCGTTTCACATGGCTGTCCTATAGAAAATGATTGGTTGAGCGTCTGTTAGCCCTTTGTGGTCTCCAGACAGCTATGATTTCTTCATTACTCTCCCCATGATTGGATGTTGATTAGTGACTTAAAAATAAAGTCTTCATCAAGTTAGCAGTCCCGTGGGCTCATGAGTCCCCCAACACCTCAACTATTTTACCTAATTTACTACACAAATAGAAATAAAGTACTACAGTCAGATTGCACTGAGGAGTTGAAGCAAATGTGCTCCTGTGTGCTGTGAGGTCTTGGAGACCCAACCTCCACAACCATAGGGACCGCAGCACATCCTTCAAGAGGTTTATCCTTAAACCAGCTCACTCCTTTCGGCTCGGTGACTCTTTTCACCTACATAAAATGAATGCTTCTAGATATACCTAGCAGTGCATATTTCTGCCTTTTTGCTACTCAAGAAAAAGATTAAGAATGAAAATATATGCCAACTAAGGTCTTTTCTACTGATTTTTCAAGGTAGAGTCCAGCTGATAGATTTTGTATTGGCAGCTGGAGAAATGTTCATAGAAATGACATCTGCCCATTAAAAATCTCCCTCTTACTTGTCCTTGGGGATTTCAAGACTGCAAATCATTTTCGTGAGAGATGTAACCTTAGATTAAGTTATGTAAAAATATATCACTTCCATCAAGTGAAATAATCACGGTATGATACAGGAATATTAAACCAACTGTCTTCCTGCATGGTATGCACATGAATTTTCAGTTTTCTTCCAAGTGTCTTCGTTGATTATTTTGTTTTGTCACACTTGTAATTGTATATAGCAATCTAGATTTCAAAATCCTGACAGGGCTGCTATGGGTTCCACAGCATACATAAATCCATCACACTGTATGAGATAGATTTTAAATTGATGGTACCACACCAAGCACTGAAATAAAAGCACTAGCAGCACTTATCCTTGTAGACTAATAGCTGCAAATGATTTTATGAATCATTAGTTCAGATCCTATAGTCCTACCCATTTGAAACCATTTCTAGATTAATGCTTTTTTGCCTGTGATATGATATTAATAGTCTACTGAAAAGCATGCAGTTTCTAGTGGTGTGTCACAGCAGCATTTAGTGATGGAAGGGAGTTTTTAGTATTGCAATAACTGATTAATTGCCCTGATTCTGGTAGCCAGCGCTTTTTCAAGAGGCAGTCTCCCAAGAGCTAGTATCCTGGGAACAGAGCCAACTTCTGAGCACATATTACCTGCTACCGAATAGTTACATGTGGGTGATAACACGGGACAGAAACATTTTGCCTGTAGTTGGTGAGTGGATGCTGGCCAGAGCAGGACACAGATGGGTGCTGCAGCAGCAGGTCCCTGTGTTTTTGCTTCTAAGCCCTCTCCAAAACAGAGTTATTCCCTTCTGACCACATTCAGGACTTCCTGTACATGCCAGAAATAAAGAAGTTTTCTTCTTTAGTGAGTAAATAAGGCCATGAATTCTGAGTTTTGTGAAAGAAGCCTCATCTCTAGCCTCTCCTCTTAAGTCTGCAGAAGAGATCCCGTTATACAAAGGTGGATATTTCTTCTGTATGGTAACTATGCATTTAACCAGTCATTTTCTTGTTCAGTTCAATTAGTTTATTTCAGTGTTTCTCTAAGCACCATGTGGTAAATGTCATCAGCGGTTTGCAGCAGTTAGCTGTGTAGCTTTCGCTAACATCATCTGTGTTGTATTGATGAATCCTGATCCTGCTTTAAGTATTTAGTTGCTATTTTTACCTATTTATTTCTCAAAATGTGGTGAAATGTGCTTGCTCTGAGTAGATTTTTTCACAACTAGTGTTTTCTACTGATGACGTAGAGATGATCCCTATGTGGTGCGTAGGGATGCGCTTTAAGGATAAAATCAGCACAAGGAGGAGGGCTTTGCATTCTGATGCTGGAGGTTCGTTGCCCAGTGCATTTCCTTCCAGGGTGTTAGTTGCACAATAAAGCGTGACAGTTTAGAAAGTCAATATTTGTCACACTTGTACTTTACTTTTTCCTGCTGCTGAGAGAGACAGCTGGGTATCTTCCAGTACTCCCTGCATCCTCCATGTGAATGTGCTTTCCTTGATGAGTGCCCATGCCCTGGCAATTATTGTCCTGGTGAGAGCCTCCTTTTATCAGGGACAGTGACCACAGGCCTTAAACTATGTAAAGGCCATGCATCCTATTGCAGGTCTATGGCTTTGTGTAAGCTTTATAATCACAGCAATTTCAAATACAGCTCTATGAGAATAATTAATACACAGAATGAGCAAAACTGTTTAAGTGGTTATTTTAAAGTAAATGAGTCTCACCTCCTACCTTTTGGCTTAATAGGTATTTAATATTAATGGTAGTAAAAAGGTGAAATGGAATTGGGTAGAAAAATAAAACCCAGTATGTCTGCTCCTACTTGGGCAGGCAGAACAATGCTTGTGTTTTCCACCTCACCCTCGTTCTCCCTAGAGAAGGCCTGGCAATGGGCCTTTGGAGGAGCCTCTTTACTCTCCATTTAGCAAAGTGAGCAAAGGAGATCAGGCTCTTCATCTTACATATTTAAACAATGATGGCATGGTCACATCTTTAACATGATGGCAGAAAATGTGTGGATCCTTTGTTACTTAATTGGCTTTCTTTATTGTGTGGCTGAATCCAGGATAATAATAGAAGTTAGTAATAACACTATGATATAAGGACCTGGAGTGCTGGAGGGCTAACACTTGAAAGGGATACATTTTCTGTCATAAGTCCTTAAAACTGTTGCAGTGTTAATGTTGTTAGTGCTGCACTTAGTTTGTTTCTCTTTCTGCAGAGATAGTGTAGTAAATTATGTTGAATGTATTTTCTGCTGTATCCCAGATGAGAGACTGACATCCATCTGTACCTGGTTTGAAAAGAAAGTTAGAGGTGTAACTTTTTTTTTCCTTTTCTTCTACGCTGTTCTAAATTCATAGGCTATAGCATCTTGTTTACAGTACTAAAAATAATATAAGTCTGTGCATTTTCCAGATGTCTGTAAATAAAACATGCAGGCATGCCTACATTTTAAGTTGCAGTGTATAATGTTACCATATATTAATAGGTGCAAAAGTCAGATTCTGCTATCACCATGTTAACACTTAACTTTTTAGGTAGATAGATAGATAATTTCATATTTAGATCATGTTATCAGACATATTATTCAATTGCTGCACTGCAGACCTTGAAAACACAGGCTGACATTGATAGCTACCAAATGTGCTGTAGAGGTTGCAGGAGAATTATTGCTATTATTACGTGCCTCCGTGTTTTTTAGATAAACTGAAGGAAGAAAAGGGGGAAGAAATGCAAGAACAAGTTTCTAGAGGACGACTGTGTAAACCTGGGAAGATGGATGGGTGTTACGTCCCACACCCTCATGTGGGGGGCTTCTTCAGACCAGTGTGACCCACGTTGTTGCTGAAGGAAAGGAGAACAGCATAAAGTCAGTGTTGCTCCTCCTCTTCCTAAGGTTTTTTACATTTTTTTCCCCCTCTCAGGGTTAGTCATGGAAGGATCTTGTGTTACATAAATTAGAATAATCCATCAACTTCAGTAGCACTACGAGGATTTGCATCAGCTGAGGATCGTTTCTCAAGCCCTTGCAGAGGTTAGCGTGGGGTATTGCAAACCTGAGTCAGCCTTTGCTGTCTAGTTGCCTTAACCAATTCCTGAATGCAGTGCTCAAACACATCATGATATTCATCGGATCCTCTCCCTAAATAAGCAAGAAAAATCCCAGGAAAGTTTTTCTGTCGTTACTGATGTTCATAATGGAGTGAGATTGATGGATTACACTAAAATTCTCACTGTGACAGTGGCCCATTTAGAAATGCATTGAAAAAGAGAACAGCTTTAGCGCAGAGACATGCAAGAATATTTAAAGGTGTTTTGGTGAAATGTGCTGGATTTAGAAGTGATGTGGGAATATCAAGAAGAAGCATAATTTGTACAAATGTGTAAATTGTGAAATTAAAAGTTGTTTACCGAGCTTGAAAAAAATGGCGTTTTTGCATATGCACCTGTCTTATAGTTTTAATTTTTGTAATTTGTAATAAAAAATGCAGTGTGTTGTAGACAGTCTTTGGGAAAACTTCAGTGCTACCTAACACACAAAAGCCTTTACAGGAGGTAGTCAAAGGGCTTGTCAGTGAATTTAAAATATGGAGTTTCTTAGTAGTACTTATGGTGAACATTGTACATGCAGATGTTTTTGTAGAAGGAAAATTTGTATCTAAAACTGAGAAAGGAACAAAGAACAGGATCAAAGTAAATGAACTTTTAGTTCATGCAGTATGTTGGTGGCAAATGTAACATTTGCCAATATTTGGCTTCATATATTAATTAACACATTTGTGGGAAATACATATGTTACCATAAAAAAATAATCTTTGCATTTGATCCACAGATGACCAACTGTCCAGTTTGCCTCGATCACTAAAAACAGGAGAATTTCATATACAGTAGAGAAAATCATGTCTTTACAAAGATACCAAAGCCCAGCAAACATTGCTCCCCAAACTAACCTGCTACTTTCATCCAAGAAAAAGCATTTTTTCTTGTGCAAGGTGTCCCTGCCCATGGCAGGGGCGTTGGAACTAGATGATCTTAAAATCCTTTAAAATCCTTTCCAACCCTAACTATTCTATGATTCTAAAACTATTTTTTGATCTTAAGCATTTGACACTCGGTCCAGCTGTCTTATATGGTCAACAACATCAAACTATCAGGGGCTTTCACTGAAAAGGTCACACAAGGCTACCAAGTCTGCTTTAGTCAAATCTGAACAATCACAGCAAATCAAACTCCTGAATCCTGTATCAAAAACTTTAATTTTTGCCTCCAAGATCATATCTGCTGTATCTTTTTTTTTTTCAAAAACATATCAAGCTTCTTTTCAAATCAGTTTGCCTATACCTGTTTCTTTGGGAGGTCTGCAAATTGTCGGGAATCTCCTAAATTCCAGTCTAAATTTATTCATGAACAATTTATAGTGCCTTCATCTTGTATGAGTATCAGCCTTTAAAGTTAAATAATTCTTCTCCCTCCCTGCTGTTTACTTCCAAATGTACCTATAAAGAATAATTGAATCCCCTCTCAGACTTCATTTTGCTAAGCTAAACAGACCAAGCTCCTTTTAATTTCCTTCTCTTTAATCATCCTACCAGGACATAGTTGTACTTTTTCAAGCCAAGGTACATAGAATTGTTTGCAGTATTCTGCATCACATCCTGCTAATGCTTCATGTGGCAGACTTGTCTCTGCTTAAGGCTTACCTTCATGAGTTATCTGTTACTAAATTCTGCAAATAAGAAAATATGCTCACAAGTTAGTTTCAAAAAAACTTACATCTTATCAAGGTCAGGAATTATCTGTTTGATGGCAATGCCTGTTAGTGCCTAGTTGCTTGGGGTGGACTCAAGTCTTTGCATTGAAACATGCAAAAATTTCTGAGGACCCTGATTTCTCTAACTAGTTTTATTGTGGTCTGCTCAAGAAAGAGGCACCTCTACCGTAACGATGCCATTTTTACGTTGAATTGTAACTACCCTAAAGACATCCTAAGCAGGCTTCCACTTGCTATAAACAGAATAAAACCTCATGTGCTGTCCTTCCCACTTTCATCAACCATGGTGTAAGACAAGTTCTTCAGCACATGCTAAGATCCGTAAGCTTCTAGTTTCACCTACATGTTGCTCATCTTGCAGTTTAAGCTCCTTTTGACACCTCACCTGGTTTATCAATTTAAATACAATTCTTTGCCAATTGGGTGGTTAACCGCAATTCACTGTAGTACTTCTTTTGTCCTCTGGGATTATAAGGATACTGGGGAGGGACTCTTCCTTAGGGACTGTAGTGATAGGACAAGGGGTAACAGATTAAAACTTAAACAGGGTAAGTTTAGATTAGATATAAGGAAGAAGTTCTTTACTGTGAGGGTGGTGAGGCATTGGAATGGGTTGCTTAAGGAAGTTGTGAATGCTCCATCCCTGGCAGTGTTCAAGGCCAGGCTGGACAGAGCCTTGGGTGACATGGTTTAGTGTGAGGTGTCCCTTCCCATGGCAGGGAGGATGGAACTAAATAATCTTAAGGTCCTTTCCAACCCTAACTATTCTATGGTTCTGTGATTATCATCCAGTGCAACTCGTAATTTATGGTGTTCCAAATCATACAAATATTTGTGAATAAGTATTAAAATTAAAAGCTTGGGTGTCAAGTATAGTGCATAATATTAGAAATGCAAAAAACCAGACTCATAAATCTCCTTCTGTGATCTCATTTTGTGATCCTTAGGTGACTTGTCCGCCAGCTAGATGGCCATTCAGTGATCTTATGATTTTCTCTCTGCTTCTGAAAGACCAAAAGGGTAAGAGCAAGTCTGGCTAGCAGCAGAGTAGTCTCTGTTCCCAGGTCTGCCTGCCATGACCTGCTCAATCTCTGACACCATAGCTATACATTTGGTAAATGACAGTTATGTGCCCTTTGGCAGGGACTGGGGACCTTGGTTATTAGGAATTATAAAGATCAGGGAAATATTACAGGCAGTCAGAGGAAGAGCTGAGATGATAACTCGTGGTCCCTTTGCCTGGACCTTGGTGGTCTGTGCTGAAGGTGAGGATATTGTTGTAAGTGGCTTGGAGAAAACACATGGAATTTTATCGGTTTCTGCAGAAGCATGTTACAGAGCTACAGAATTTGTGACACTTATTCAGGACACATGGCAGGTCTATAGGTAAGTGTCTTCAGACTTCTAGCCTTGCGCTTTACCCTCTGGCTATGCATCTTCCTGGGTCTCCATTCTGGTTAAGATGAGGGTTCAAATGGCTGACCTCTAAGGTAAAAAGAGTGAGTTGGTACCTCGTCTGTGGCAGGTTGGGCTTGGCTGTGACGAGGCATGATTGCCTGCCCATGTGTGCTAGGCTGGTGGAGGACACGTCAGAATACAGGGATGGAGGAAACCTGACTGTGGACAGCCACAAGGTCACTCATGGACTGGTGACAGTAGGTGACTGAGTAAAAAGGTGGTAGCATTCTGCTGGCAGAATAATGCCAAAATATGGCAGTATTCTGCTGAATGAATAAGATTGTTATTCTTTCTCTTAGAGACTGGCATTAGGTGAAATGCTCCTTTGCATTCCCACTCTTGCAGATAGAAAAGACTTGTGAAATTTTATTTATGTTATCAAAAGTTAAATGCTTTGTCAAAAATGAAATCTAAGCCTTTAGCATTCTATATTGGACCAATACTTCTCAATAGATTGTGCTCCTGATCTCTCCGCTGTTGGGAGCAGAGACATTTTCAACATCAAACCAGGGTTTCCTCTCTGCCTGGAGGGGACACCATTGTTACAGTGAGCTGTGTGTTTCCCATCCTCTCCGCTGTGCCCAGCATCAGTGGAAGGATGCTCACTAATTTCAGTAGGCTTTAACTTTTGTCTTAAATGATCTGAAAGCAGCCACTTTTCTGTAACTCTTCTGTAGTAGATGTTATGAAGAAATTGAATCCACTCTTTATCATGAAATCACAGTTCACTAGCTGACCAGAAGATACAAGTGAGGATGCTTTCTGAACCAGTGGATTTCTATTTTGATAAAGTTAATCATGGAGTACATCCCTCAAAAATCCACAAACCAGACATTTAAGAAGTGTGAATTTCATATAGGATAATCAGGCCAATTTTGGGAATGCACACCTTGGTGGAATCACACCTGAAAAGAGCTGGTGGATTTTAAGGTTGGAAATAGCACTTTCTCTGCCACCTCTCAGGTTATTGACAGAAAAGTTCTGTTCTTTGGATGTTCCTTGTGCTCTTAATGATGGGCTGCTGGAGAGGCTGGAGATGTCTGTGGATGTCAATATGGTTTTCCCACCTATCGTTAAATGGCACATAGGACTTCTTCCCCAGGGTTTGTGAGAAGTTACCTATGCAGGGGTATCTGCTTTTTCACAATACGCAAAAAATGTGACATTTGAAGACATTAGATGTCATACCATTTGCTATAAATGGGTGTTGGAAGAGTGTTAGAGAAACATGCAGGGGATTAGGTGTTTTTTGAGCAAAGGCAGTTTGAAAGTTTCCAGTAAGAACACATGCATGAAGGCGAGGTATGTAAGAGATGGAAATCACCTTCTTCCAAACTAGCCCCAGAAGCTACCCAACTTGATTCACTTGATAAGTGGTTCCGTTTTTCTGCAGTGTATGTGGCATTTTTATGTGTGCAGGGTAACAGAACGGCTATTAAAGATTATATAATTTATTTCAAAACAGTAAAATGTAGATTTTTTCCCCCAACATCATAACTGCAGTCCCTCACAAAAGGCAAGCTGGAATCAACTCCCCACAGATGTGTGTAACTGATTGTGTGATTTATATATCTGAAACCTTCATTGTGAAATTACAATTGGAAAACATCTACAGAAGAGCGTATACGCATTAAGTGCCAAAGCCCTCAGTCTGAAAGCAGCCTTCAGAGATACTTTTTTTTTTTTGAAAGACCATATTGACAGGCTGTGTTCTAAGCAGAGTTACACCGATTATATGGAAGTATATTCTCCTTTGGACTAAAATGCACTGCTGTTAGATGGATTTTTTTGGTCAGGTGTTATGTGAGTCTCAAAGAATGACAACCAATATACTAGAGCAGTTAGAGTTTTTTTCTGTAATTAGTTGTAACTTTATCCTGAACTTTTAAAGAACTGTGCGTTTTCCATTAAAAACTTCATGGATAAAAGACATCAGATATCAGGGACTGGTGTGTCTGGAAGAAGACATCCCACTAGTGGAGGAAAATGGGCTCACCAAGCACCAACTATTAATCTTTAAGAGGTTCTCCTACTACCTATATGCTGTTATTGTCTCTTTTTTGCTACCACCCATGTCTTTAGTTATTGTTCACAAGGTTTACTCAATTTTTCTTAAAGCAATTCTCCACTGTTTTCTTGGCTGCTCTGTAGAGATCCTGCCACAGTTAGACATGCACACTCGGCTCCTTTCCTTACACTTGCTCCTGGTGTGGTATTTATAGCATCCTGAATAACAGCTGTGCATTTGTGTGCTGTAGAAGCTAACTGTGGTACTGATGATCACCATTTCACTGTCATGGTGTGCGGCTTTAACCTCTTGTTGTACCCATCTGTTGTTTCTACCTCACCTTATGCTTTGTTATGAAATTGTTGTTGTGGGGATTGTCTGTCTGGGATTGCTATTATATAGCATTTAGAATGCTCCAGTCCTGATCACAATCCAAAGCTTTTAATTGTTGCTGTGACCCAAATGCATTGACAAGGTCAGGCCTGCTGTTATGAAAACTAAAGCTACCTTTTGACTGAATTTCTGTATGTGAGTGTCCTTCAGTTACAGAGAGAAACACTATTTATGTGCGCTCACTTGCCCTCCATGTATCTCCAGGGCTTCGGTTCTCTGGGCTTTTACCCACTTCTCTCTTCTATTTAAGTTAATCTTTTAGTTTATTTCTGGTGCCATATGTTGTTCAATGATGTCTCCAAGCCGGGGAGCATGGCTGAGATGTGGGTTGGTTCTCATATGGCTTGGGAGACTCCTTGGGTACTGCTTTGGGGTCCTTGTCCTACCTATTCCACACATTTGGCAAACCCCATGGAGATGTCATCTACAGGCACAGTTGTGATGATGGATGGTCCTCATGCCAGCAGTCATGGATAAAGGACTCCTTTTCCTTTGTCCATCTGTGAGTGCCTAGCAACTGTTTTCCCCAGGGTTTTGAAGCATACTTTGCAGGCTGCCATAACTGAAAAGGTTAGGTGAAATGGCTGGTGAATTTAAAACTGATAGCATTGTCTCATGTAATTTCTTTATGCTTGCTAATGAGCCTTCGTCTCCTTCTGTTCATATTAGGGAGGTAAAACAGTAGTGGAAGTTGAGATACAAAGAAAGGCTTTGACAAAAGCCAGTCTTCCATGAAATAAAATCTCAGCTTTTAGGGAAAAATGACCCACTAATAAATTACATTCCAAAATGCATCTTCAAATAATGCGTGAAGTCTGATTTACATAAAAACGTGTCTGGGAGCCCTTAAGCTCTCATTGTTCTGCAGCAAGCCAGGGTCTCTTTCAGAAAGACAAATGAGAAGTGTCCCTGCTTGCAATTTTAACATAGAAAACTCACCATTTTCTTGCGTCCCTTATTCTAATTAAATTATTTTCCTAAGCTTAGTCTGTTGACAGACCATTGCAGAAGATGCTTGGGTTTATTTGAGTCCAGATGTACTGTATACATCTCATTGGTACCATATAAAATCCTGGTCACCCTGTGATGTGTGTGGTCACTGGTGGGCACCACACATCCAGGTTTGAGCCCTTAGGGAAAAACATTGGAGACTTTTTCCCCAGAGGAATATTGTAGACAGCAGAAGTAAGTAATGATGCCAGCTAATGCCAGTAGTGATTAGGATTTGTAGAACACCCGTTATGGGATTAATCACGCTTCTCCTCTGGGCTGTGAAGGACTCTGCCTACCTTAAACTCGATGTGTTTTTACTCAGTGTGTGTCCGGGTGGGAGCACTGCACACAGGTTAGCTCTGGGGAGCTCATCAGGCAGCTCCTATGGGCAGAATGGACGTTTTTTAGAAAGGTGTTGGTTTTGAGGATCTGCAGGCAATTCTGCTGAAGAGGAGCCTAGTACACAGCATTACGGATATGCGATGAAAGGTCATCGTGTCCCACTTTCAGAGGGTTCTGTGTTGAGCAGAATTTCTCCCCATGGGCTCTGTAATGTGTAAATGGCACCAATTTCCTCAAATCTCCGCTCCTAGCCAGGTTGCCATTAAATTTGTATTTGCTGATTAGGCTCTTTCTCTAGAAAAGAGCAGTTACAGCATATGTCAGTTGCAGAAAGATAAAGTGAAGAAATCAACAAAAAGAAATTATTTCCTTTATTTTTCTTCATGATTGTGCTGAGTATTCAGAAAGAGGAGGGACAGCAGCTTAAGCTGGGAAATTCAGATGAAACCTCAAGTGAATTAGCATTCAGTCTTGATATCAGGGATTTTTTAATCCTTCCGTAGCCTAACATCTCCCCAGAACAGTCTTGTGAGAAAAGCAAACCAGGAAAAAAGGAGCTTGTAACAGCAACTTATAGGTTTTCTCAAAGGTTAATTAATTGCAATTAATTGTGAAGTGTTGTAGCAATGAACAGTAGCTTTGAATTTGATAATGAAAACAAAAATCCCTGAAAAAAAAAAAAGGAAGAAACAAGGAAAAACCCTCATGGAACAGTCCTGAGCTTGCAGATGTGCTTTCTCCTTTCCTCTCGGTAGGTTCACTTTGCAAACATAACTCAGACAATTCACAAATATAATTACAG
>JANHGB010040983.1:0-16212 GCA_026283785.1 Coracopsis vasa | reverse complement strand
GGCAGGCGGCGCGGTTGGCCGCCGGCGGCTGCCCGCCCAACGCCCCGCCGGTAAGTGCGCCTGGGCCGTCCGAGCACCACTGGGCGGTCGCGGGAGGTGGTGATGGGGGACACGGGGGCCTGGTCCCCAGCCCGGGCGGGGTCAGGTGTGTACCCCCGCGGGTTTGGGAGGACAGCGTGATGGCAAAGCCGGCGATTTCCAACCAATGAGGTTTCTTCAAAAGTTCAAGGATTTCTCATCCCAGGCTGTCTGGTAAAGTGAACCTGTGCGGCTGAGCGCTCGCTCTCTGTTACAGCCAGAAACAGTTAAAACCCCAAGAATAGTAGCGACTTGGGCGAACGGAGCGGGCAGCAGGCGAGTGCCGTGCTGGTGCCCAAAGCCGCCCCTGCCTCCCAGCCGCGGTGACACCCTTTCGGGGATGCTGGCTTGGTGCTGCGGCTGGGCTTTGGTTTCATCCTTCCTAGGAGAAGCTGCCGGTGGCAGCCGTTCGGCTCCTCCTTCCGAGGAGTCCGCAAAATGAAGCTGAAAGTCTCCCACTGGTGTTTGTGGCACTGGAGGAAACTTTGAGTGGTATGGTTTTGCTGGACTTTCGCAGTCTGGGTGCTTGAATGTACCTCCCTGGCTGATGGGCTCGCTCTTGCCCGTAGTGTTACTCGGGCGAGCCGGGGCTGTGTCATTTGCTTTCAGTTTGTGCTTCATGATGGCCCTTTATGTCTGGTAACGAATGGAGAAAGTGCATGGGAATGCCAGAGGTTTCCTTTAACATGTGTGCAGCTTTATATGTGTGTGTTCTAGTTGTCTGCACAGTTTTTCCTTTCCTTGTTTGTTTTCTGTGTATCAGAGGACTCTGTTATTCTTGCCCCTTTTCCTTTAGTCAGGGCACATGAAACAAAACTTCAAAGCGGGTACAAGTGAAAAAAAGTCTTGATACAGAGTCATGCCTAGACACCTGAGGAGATAGGATTAGCTGACAGGGCAAAATGCAACGAGGACTCTGAGATTCTGTTTCAGGGCACACAAAACGTGTGTTAGGGTTTTGATAACATTTGGAAGTAAGGTATTGTTTTCTAAACAATGCTTATCTGGATGTTTGCAAGAATGGGGGGGGTAGGTTCTGAAGAGGAAGCCAAACCCTACTGACCTTCATTTTCATTCAAAGAGTTCCTGTATGATCTACAGAATTCCCATTGAATCTAAATATAGTTTTGTTTGGAAGTGCATTGTGGAGCAGTGTCTGAATGCACAGTGAGGTTTGCATTTCCAGGCTGGATCCAAAGCCCTTTGAAATCAACAGGAGTCTCTGTTGACTTGCTGGTTTTGGAGTGGGTTCTTATTTCTGTGGTGTAAAAGGTCACGTATCTTATCTCATTGAATTCAGGACTGTTGGACCTTTTGTTTTCTGGATTGCTGTTGAGTGGCGGGAAGAAGTTTAATTTCCCCTTGTGAAGTGCTTGTGATAGGCTGTTTCAGTGAAGAGCACAAGAACCCCTGTTGCTGATGCTGAGGTGGGCCTCTGCTGTAAAGAATAGTGTCCTATCTGGGAGTGAATCTCTGTCATGGGGAAAAAAAATCTGCCAGTGGAGGAGAGTCAGAGGGCCTTGGCCAGCTGTTCAGGTGAGGAGACCTGTGAGCAAAGGCCTGTTTGTGTGGTCTCCTTCCTGCAAGTCTCAGGGGACTTCCTTGATAAGCACTTGATCATGGGTAAATTAATCCCCTTTTCTGCAGGGTTTCAAAGCATGCCTAGGAAGGTAATAAAATATTAGTCATCACAGTGTCAGAACCTCGACAGACCTGATTGCAGAGTAACAGATACCTGGAGTTTACTTACTGAGTAGCATACAGTAGTGTTAGATGTTTCAAATTTGTTAAAAAATACATTTTCTAACGCTTGTGAGACCTCAAGCCTAATTGCAAGCTCAAACCCCCACTAATCCTGGTGCAGTGAGCAGCTCCTCAGGAAGGAAGATGCAATAAACAGTTCTACTTACTGCCTTCTGAGTGTGAAGTAGGTTAGCGGGAGATAACAGTCAGGGGTTCGGCTACTCAGCTGCTATGAATTGGCCTTGCAGTGGGAATCTGATGCAATATGCTGGCAGGTTGAGTGCTGTGTAAGGTTTGTGCCAGAAAGGCAGCTTGCTGCTGCTGCTGCTTTTTATTTTTTTCCCCCTTTCTTGTTTAATTATATAACAAGACATCTGAAAAAGCAGCTCCTCTCGTAAGAGTTTCATGCCCATACAATAGATTCTAAAGAATTTCTTACAAGCTCTTCTAACGCACTGTCAAACTAAGCAACTACTGGATGAGCAAACACCAGAAGGCTGCTGCTTGGAGCATGCTGCTCTCAAAGGATTTACCTCCTTTGCCATAATAATTAAGGGATCTTTCAGCACAGATTCAGAAAGATTTCCACACCTGGTTGAAAACCCTTTGGAAAGGTGGGTGGGTGCCTCAGAGATGAAAGAAGGGCTAGTTTCCTGCTGTTGATATCTTTCCTGATGAAAGAGAGGAGGTGTATTCTCATGCGTGGGGCAGCTGACAAGGGATTGAATTCACATTAGAATAAAAAGCCAACGTACTGTTTGCAGTCTGCAGGGATAACAAATCTAATTGCTTGAGAGAGCTATGATTCATACAGTTTATGTGGTGGTGTCCTTTCAATTAGATGTATTAAAAATATATAAATAATTGAAAGTTTCGGTGCTAAGATGATGTGCATTGATTACAGAATACTGTTAGTTGTTTATGTCTCTTTAAAGTCTTCCAAATCTCTGTGGGCAAATGATAACAAGATACACCTCTGTGCTTATATTAAAACTCTTTTAACAGTTCTCCCAAGTACAAGATTTACTGCACCCTGTCCTGTCAGTTCCCTTAGTTTTAGTGCTTCTGCCTTTACAGTTTGCCACCACAGTGAGGCCTGTGTGTGAATCAGAATGTGATTTTCATCAAGCATGAATGGAAACTAGTAAAGTTTAAACTGAAATTATGCCAGATTGGCATTTTGGCATTGCAGTATCGACATCAGTTGCTGGGTCATGTACTGAACTAGTGTAGGAGGAAAAAACCGAAACCAAACCTAAACCAAAAAGGTGCCTTGGATTATCCCTAATTAAAAGTTTTGTATGTGCCTTTCAGGCTGTGTCCCTGGGGAGCTGTAATGGGACAGCTATAATGGGATACAAGATCTCCTACTGCCTGGGCTCTGATTGGAGTGGTGAGCAGGTTGTTGTGCCTGGAAGTTGTTGCTGTTGGCAGCTGTGGGGCAATCCACGGGAAATGAGTTGGTGGTCTGTGTCTCACTCACAGCTGGCAAATAGCCTTGTCACAAAACCACCACAACAATTACTGCTAATTGGCATCACTGCTGGCAGTTTCACAGGAGACGCTGAGGACTGAATGGGGATGTAGATTAAATTAGTAATAATACTACTTAGCACCTAAAATCTTCACAGTGCTTCGCAAATGCTCGTTAATTAATTTGTATGATGCCCCTATTTGATAAACCCAAATGTGCTGTCATTTCTAGAGAGGTGTACGTCAGAGTGAGTTTTGTGTCTCTGAAAGGAAGGGGACAGGCAGGGACTTCCAACATGAGACATGTGCTCCTGCAGCTGGAAGTAAACTCTGTGCTCCCTTCTACTGCAGGCAATAGCCTTAAGGATATGCAGCCACTGTAAGATGGTTTTAGGTAACCCATTATAAGCAGAGGAAGAAAGCTGTCTTGCTATGAGGAACGCACACTCTGATACAGCTACATCCACAGAAGCGTTTTATACTGATATAAATATTTTAGTTATAGAAAAGTAATAATTGTACCCAGTTATACTGGAATAAAGTATTTTTTGTATCAGTACTGAAAGGAGGCCAAGTCCAGAGGAAATTCACTTTGGAAGTGATTAGCTTTGAGGACTGTGTTTCTCCCAGCCCAGGGATTCAGATACCCCATTTCACCTGTCCCCTGATCCTCCCAGTCTGAGCAGTTTATATTTTTCCTACTGCCAGTGCAGGTGGGTGTCAGAGGCAGCATTAAGGGGGGCAGAAGTATGCACGTTGTAGCTTGAGTTCAGCCAAGTTCTTGCTGTCCTAGTTTTTAAGAGCTTCTTTTCTTCCCTGTGGTTCCCTCTCCCTGCCTTTGCATTACCTGCACTGCATGTCACAAGAGGCACACCACTGAACAACATCCAGGGATTCTGAAGGACAAAGGAGTGACTGTGGGCTCTTCATTGCTGGTGGGGTGGACAATGCTTTTTCTCTGATGCCTTCAAGAACTTTATTCCTAGTTGATTGGGGAAGCTGTGGCTGGGTGCAAAAAGGCACATTGCCAGCCCTGGTCTACAGAGAGCCTTGGTGACCAGGACAGGTCATGCCTTTGCCTTTGGTTGCTAATGAACCATAAATCACTGGAGGGAGCTAAGTAAATCCTAGCCTGCCATGTCCGTGGCTGGGCTCTGAGTTACACCAGCTAGAGCTGGAGAAAGCCTGGCTTGTCTGGAAAAAAGTGGAGGACTGCAGTGGCTTTAGACTGCACTGAGGAGTCTCAGCTGTGCAGATGCCGAGAGGTGCTGCTGGATTGCACTCCCACCACACCAGCTTCTGATCAAAGCAGTGGTCTCTTGGTACACCTGTGTGTGTTGCTGATTGCATCATCTGAAGGGGAGATGAAGAACAAAGTTCTGGGAAGGGTATGCTCTTTCCTGTGGGTTTCTCCTGTATGCTAAATAGCCCTCACATGTTTCCATGAGCAGAACAACTAAGGAAGGGTGGTTTGGTAGGATGGATGCTTTGCTCACCTCCTTTGCTTCCCCCATCTCTCTGTGTTAATCCCAGCTGTTCCCTCCTTGTCCATGATGATTCAATAAGAAGCAGCACAGTTTCTGCATCTGCACCTGCACATGTACTGTTTGGTTGACAGCATGCTAATACTTGGGCATCTGGCTTCTGCCATACAATTAATAACAGGTGGGTCTTGCACAGCTTCCCTCGTGGACAGTTTGTGGAAGCTGTAGGAGCTTGCAGTGGGTCTTCTACCTTGATTTCAGGTGATCTGACAGGTTCAAATGCTATTAAGGAGGGCTGGCAGTGAGGAGGATGGAAAGAAGGGCTCTGCAGCAGTTTTCATTGGCTTTGGAAAAACAGGCCAAGAGGACAGGCATGGAATTGAGGACTGTGGTCTTGATGTGTGAGAGCCTGGTACGCTTTGTTATTCCCACCTTGGCCACTCTGATGACATGGTATCAGCAGGACTAGTAGCAAGGAGAGCTTGCGTGATCTCTGGCTTCCAGCACCTGTCTCCTCACTGTGTATGCACTGTTAGGTGCTTCAGGAGCCTGCGCTACACAGGGAGGAGCCTGGGAGAAAGCATTAGCATTTGTCTGCAGGCTCATGCTTCACTGACAGAGCAGGGGTTCAAAGCACCTGGAGACTTCTCACAACATTTGAGGTGAATGTGGAATGGATCTAAGCTTTTAGAAGCAACCCCTGGCTTTTTGTGGAGTTTTTCTTCCTATGCCTACTTTTTTTCTATTAATGCGTCAGCTTTCTACTAAGTGGCATGGTCACCTGAAATTTGAGAGTCCTGGTAATGAGGCTGCTGGGTCTTGGATAAGTTTGGGGTCCTCTGTTACTGAGGGGCTGTTTTTCTTTTCATAGAAGGCCTTCCTGCAGCCGCGTTGACATGGTTAAGGGGAATGGAATGGGAGAACTTTGTCTTTTACAGATTGCTCTCTAGAGGAGTACAGATTTCAGGGCTCTTTGCAAGCACTAAATGCACCTTAAAATGTTCTATATTTAACATTTCAAAAATGCATAAGTGGAAAAGTAATGTCTTCATAAATATGAAACTGGGCCATTTTTTGAGGTGCACATTTAACATTTATCTTTGTGAGAGAGACTCTTGCAGAGACTTGGCTGTGGAGTGCTTCAGGCTATGAGCTCAGGTGTGGATTTCAGGTACGTGTGCAGTCTAATAACAGGGTTAGTGACAACACCATGTCAAACGTGTTGACATGAGCAGTTCCCTTGTTTCAGTCAGTGCAGTGGTCCCCATGCTATATGATAGGCCACGGAAACAAATTGTAATGAGTTTGCTTTAGACATTTAGGATTTTCAATCATGCCCTTTTAAAATACAGGTGAGTGGGATTATCTTGCAGTTCAGATGCCGGGGGCAAGAGGCCTTCTCACCGGGGGATCTGAAGTGGGGGTGCAGTGATTGTGCAATTAGCTGAAGGTACTGTGGTCTCCTGGGTAGCTGAGGGTAATTAGTGTTGCGCTAGCTGTTTCTCTAGCTAATTCCTTCAGCACCCTGCCCTCTTAGGGAAAAGGGAGGAAATGCATAAACCATTTCAAAATCCCAGGGGGTGGAAAAGAGCATCTGCTCCTAACATCTGAGGTTACTTTGAACCTGTTGAAATATGTAGTAGCTGCTTTATTGTTTTTGCCAAGAGTTTCCACCTACAGTGATCCCACTCTGACTTGTTAATAGTGAGGTTGTAGGAGGCAGTAGTCATCCTCCTCTTCCCTGGCCCACAGCAGTTGATGGTGGCTGCAGCTCTGGACCTGGCACTGCAGGGTACTGGAGTGGGGATGGCTGAAACCACCAAGAGATTTTCCTTTCCCAGGACTGGGATCAACCACCATGTACACAGTTGCTGCATGGGTTTCCTGCTGCTTGGTTGCCCAACCATAACTGCACTCTGTGGGTCTGAGTCTTTGTTCCCACAGTGAAGCTTCACCACGGCTGGAGGAGGTGAATCTATCTGGAAATGTGTGCGTGTCTTCTAGAAAATTTTTCCATGATGATACTCTTGCCTTTTTCAAAATTGGATTACCTTCAGGAACTAGATCTATTTGGATATTGCTCGCACTGAGTATGGCAGACAGCCATATAACCTTTTGGGAGTATTGCATCCTCTTTTTTTCCTTTTTAAATTTACTGGACATCAATGGAATTTAAGTTGTCTGGATTTGTCTCCCTGTCCTCTGACTTCAGACCTGAAGTACTGGAATAACTATGTTATACTTACGTGTCCAGCATATCCCCAAATGGAAGGCATCTTTAGGAAGGTGGAAGTTTTGTCTGTTGCTGGATGTTCTCATGATCGGTAGCAGGCTGACTTCTTTTACAAGTGTCTACTAACTTTGTGTAGTCTTTCAGATGAGTGGCTTATGGGAGAAACCTTGGGCCTTACTTTCAGGAGAATCGTGCCTCCTGCTGCCTTTGTGAACAGCAAGAATTATGTCCCACTGGAGGGATGCAAGACTGGAATTGAATCCCTAGATTTGCCACTGACTTTGTGAATGTGGCAGGCTGCTTGGTATCCATGTGCTTAATTTCTTCTTTGCCCAGCAGAGAGAAAATGCTTCCATCCTTTGTCCATTTTGAGTAAGAATTTTTTTCTGTGGTAGGGACTCTCTTGCTTGTATGGCATCGAGTGTCATTGATTGCTGTTCCTAGTAGAGCTGACTGCTCCTGTAACATGCATAATAAGGAAAAACATATAATAATAAGGACACAGAAAACAGCGGACTCTGTGAGTTGCAACTGAACTTTCAGGTCAGGTATCGGAGAGGAGGTTCTGGGGCTGGGGTATCTGCAACAGCAGAAACAGCAAACAAAGCCAGGGACTTAGATAAACTGTGAAGATAGCAACCGGTAGTCCTGAAAATCTGCCAGTTCACGAGGAGGGAAGTGTTGAGGCTGTGGAAGGGGACTGAAGGGGCTGTGGCATATGTCCAGGTGAAGGGGAGCTTGATTAAGTAGCAGATATTAGCTTGCTAGGCCCTGGCAGATAAACCTCAGGTGTAAAGGGTGGGGCCAGTTCTGCACACACTGAGTCTCACCTAAAAAATCCACTGCGCAGGCCTGAAGGGTCTACCCACACTTGTCCAAAATCTTCGTTCGCGAAGTCAAGCCATCATATTAGGTCAGTGCAGGGAGCAGAGATTAGAGCTGTGCTGATGCTATCAGAAAGGTTTATCTGCATGTTGTGCTGTGCCTCCCTGTGATGAAACCAGAAAGCTGCCTTGTGGAAAGGTGGTGTGGCCTTGTAAATTGGGAACTCTTCAGTGGCTTCAATCCCTCATACTGCTGTTGAAGTTTATGCTGAAGTGTGTTACTTATTAGTTTTCCCTTAAAAAGTATTTAATTTCTAAATGGAAAAAAAGGAAAACTTAGCAGAGGAGCCTAAGAGTAAAACTTCAAATGATTATTCCAAGCGAGGGTGGTGGTGGCTATATGTGTGTATATATATATATGTATGTATTCTTCTCTAGGTTAAGTTAAAGTGAATATAAACTTTTGGTGTATAGTTCTTTGGACTGACTACTTTGAAGCTGCATGAGCTTTTAAGGTGTAACTAAAGATGTTCATTTTCATGTTGGGGAAAGACTGTTTAACTGGATAAAAATTATCCAACTATTTTAGGCAGCATAATGCAATTGTTGCATGTTTGTTTCATCACCAAGAGTCTGACTGTTGTGTACATCACCCTAATGTACCATGAATCAGCGAAATCTCAGCACTTGCTCACAAAAAAAAAAAAAGGCTTAGGTGTGCACAATTATCCTTATTTCTGAGTCAAGTCTTAAAATCAGTCTTTGATCAGTGTTCCTGGAGTTTTGCAGGCTGCTCCAAGTTCTGGCTAGGGCTGGGCTGGCATTACCATATGTCAATACCTGTGCAGAACTGAATGGAATACTGGATGACTGTGGGAAAATGATCAATTTTCATTTACCTTTTAGCAAATCTTTCCCTAATGTTGCTGAAGGATTTTACACAGCTTAGTGAATGGGATGAGAAGTCTTCTGTACAAAACTGAAACGTGATACTTCTGCCTAGGCTGGGCATTGACTGCCTTTCAGCAGTAACTGTGAAAGCAAAGCATTAGTCCTAGTTCTCACAGCATTCAAAATATTATGTTTAAATGTGCTTCCTGTTTTACCACAACATACAATTTGTTACAGCATGGTTTGTGTCGCAGTCTGTGTGTATGTATTGATCAGTGATGATTGTACAGTGAATGGGCAGTGTTTGGCTTTGTGTTTTAAGCCATGCTCAGTTTGTATTGTACTCTATTTTTTATTGCCTTGTGTTGTTCTTACTGTATTGTATGTTGTAGTATTTATTTACTGCTTTTGGCATTGCTGCTATTCTTCTGGTTCTTGGAGGACCGCAGTTTCCTACAGCCTGCATGTAGCTTTTTCAAGTAAATTGGTTTTTATTTTGCAGGGGTCTCTGCTGCTTTTGCAACTTATGCACCAGAGTAGCTCAGGGTACATCATGCGGTCCTCAGCAGAACAGTCCTGCAGAGTGTTTTCAGGAGATGGGTCCACTGAGGTGATTGAGATAGTGGCACAATGCTGGATTGGTTGGTGGCACACGTCTGATTCCCATCCCAAAATAGGGCAGTGGGAGCTGTTGCCAGGGATTCTCTGGGATGTGGCAGTCTTAGCTGTTCGAAATATGAAGACCAGCAAGTGGCTTGTCCAGTCAGGAAATCTGGCCATCCTTGTTCCAATTGCTTTACTACTTTTGGGTTGTCTGTAGAGGCTCTCTGAACTGCTTGGTGTTGAGTGGTGAAGGCATTCAGCATTTTCCTTGGTAGTTGTTGGGTCCTCTTTTGAGTTCCTCTGTATAAAACATGCCAGTGTTGTGACAGACCCTCTCTTTAACACCAAATTGTCTAGTGCAGAATGTAAAAGCAGCTGCTTGTATCTACTGTCCAACTGCAGCTAGGCTATAGTGACCAATGGCACAGTTCTCAGGAGGGTTAAGTGGCCAAGAGGCAAACCTTACAGATGTGCTCGGTAGACATTGTTGTGGAAGTGGCTCCAGAAGCCAAGACTACTGGGTGACCAGTCACCAGCTCAGACTGGGAGCATCCCACATGGTATGCTTCGTGCAAGTAAGTGATTTTCAATTGCAGTAAATAGCAAAAGTGGGACAAATCTGACCTCTGCTTAGCAGGTAAAGCTTGACTAATGGTGCCAGAGCACCTGACATCCAAATGATCGAAGGAGGGGGAGGGAGATAGTTGAGTGAGCTAATCCCTGGCAGCCAGGGCAAGGGTGATTTTGATTCCCATGTGGCTGGTATGCTTAGGACAAGCGTGAAGAGCATGCCAACCTCTGGTAGTGTTGGACTGTGTGTTGTGTTGACAGAGCAGCAGAGTTGTGTTAGAGTTTTGACACGGATTTTAGTAAAAGTGATCAGTGAGCATTAGGGAAAGTGATGTTTGGCTGACTTGGTCAACACTTCTCAGATAAATATCCATGTTGTGATAATGCATCGGTTTTGTGTTGAACACATGTACGTGTTTTTGTATAGAGACCTGCTTGCTCCACTTGTGAGAATGAGTTTTCTAGCCACAGAGAGGAAACTGAGTTGAATCTCTGATGTAAATGTCACATAATCTCTATGTGTGTGCCTTAATGCTGAGTGCATCTTTAGAAAGAGGGGTGATCCTGTACCGCCGTCTGGCCCTGGGACATATGGTCCCAAGGAAACTATCATTAGTGATGAGAATTAAAATTAATTTGCTCTATGAAATTTGGCCCTTGAAGGATGGAGGTGAGGCACAAGTGTCTTTGCCACTGTAATTTCTGGGCAGTGCTGGTGCTATCTTCCTGATTGGCAAGCAGAAGATGGAAGAGCTGGTTTGTGCAAAATGCCCTTTTTAGAAGTGCCTTAGCCTTAATATGAGCTATAGGTGCTGCAGAGCTTTTGTAAGCTATCTTGAAAAACTATGCTGTGGGTGAAACATGGGCCAGGATTTGGCCTGTAACTATTTTGCCTGTAGCTTATAATTAAATACAGAGTTAAACCCAGCATCTCCAGTTAAAATGTTCAGGTGTTAGAGGAGCTTGTTTTAACTGTGAATGAAGAAGTGAGCTATTTTGCTGTCTTTCTCTGAATATTTTTTAGCAAAGAAAGGCAAATACATTTGACATTCCTCCAACAAGCTCTCACAAGGGTAATTTTGTGTGGGTGATTGAGCAGCATGGAAACACTGTAAGATATTGTCCTTTTGTGGGTTTTGTAAAGAGGAGATATAGTTGAAGTAATTTATAATATGCAGATTCTCTGCTTAGAGAGCTTCTTTCAGCAATTACCTGTAAGAATAAAATAAAAAGCATTTATTATTAATATTCACATTCCATATATTAAGAAATATTTCTTCTGCTATTGTTAATTTTTTCTTTGTATGCTCCAAAGGAGTGTAGAGTAAGACAAATGTGGTCGAAGAAGAAAAATGTATGAGTTAAGGTATTAAGTTTACATATTTTTCTTTTGATGGATTTATGGTTTTTAATTACACCTTCATGTCTTGCATTGGGATCCCTGGGGGCCCTTTGTGAATTTCATACTTACTCTTATATAACCTGCCACCTTGTGCAGTCTTACTGCTGCTTGACTGACCTCTGGTGAAGTTATTTTTTATTCAGGTTTAAAATCTGCAACCTCCACAAAGAGCTAAATGATTAGGAAATATTTATGTGATTGAGGGAGTTTCTCAGCCTGCCATGTTGTAGCTGTGAAACACAGGGATTCCTCTGATGTTTGCATGGAAGGGTGGACTTTGTGCTCAGGATTTGCCAGGTGATCATGAGTAGCAACACCCTGGCCTCAGCTCATGGCCTTACTGGCTCCCCATGGGCAGTTTGGCATTGGAAAGTAGCCGTGTCTTTGGTAACAGCCCTTTGGGGAGCAATGACTAGGTTCAGGGAAGAGTATTTTCAGCAATATGTTGTAATAAATCTTGCTGTACATCTCTGCGTCTGTCTTCAGTTATATATGGCACTGGATTTTCATTTCATCAGTCTGCATTGTGGTTCTTTTATTGACAGTGGAATTGAAAACCTGTGTTAACAGGTGGAAAATGAAGCCTGTTGGAGCCATGTAGTTACAGTTGATATACTCTGGTGAAATGAAGAGGAAACCAGACTGCAGAACTAGGTCAATAGTTGTATTCCAAATCTGTCTCTCTGTAGGTATCATTACTTCAGAGTAAAGAGTTTGCTTTTTTCCAGCACATCCAATTCATTTTTCTGCTCAGTGGGAACATAGTTACCTCTGTGTGTGTGTAAATAATGCCAGGATCTGCTTGGTATAACTAAGACATAGCTTATCCACAAGGCAAACAGCCCAGGCTGATAATAGTCAGACTCTCCAAAAGAAATTTGCCGTACAGTGAGCGTGAATATTCAGCCACAACTTGAGCCCCTTTTCTCAGATTTGTGCTGTATATTCTTTTATTATTCTGGTCATGGCATCTCCTAAGCACATGCAGTTCAAGAGCAAAACAGCTCTGATCTGTGCTCTAAGAATTTACTTGGGTTTTAGCTGCTTATTGCCAAGTCTTTTGATGACATGAAAGATATGTTACACACAGGGCTGGCTTTTCTGACCCACCCTGAGTTCTTCACTGAGCTTTTTACGGCTTCTGGGAGGGCTTGACTCTTGTAGGATTTGGTGCAATGAAAAGTGTGGAGTAGATAGTTAAAGAGCTGCAATGCAAAATAAACACTTGACCCTGGGAAGTGAATACAAGTGAGAACACAAAGGCATTGTTCTCTGAGGTGAAGCACTGGAGGATCTCTACTTTTCAGTGTTTTCTTTTTGTAGTTTCCATTTTAATTCTTCTTGCTAGTCCAGGTTCAATCTTATTTTTCTTTCTTCTTGCCACTGGAGCAACAGCCCCATTTGTCGATGTTAGAAATTAGTCCAGGGGATCCCTTCCTTTCTAAATGCTGTACTACTTTCTTTGGAAGTGGTGAAAAGTCTGGTACAGAAGGTCATCTCGCTAAGCATAATGGTATGGAAGTGGTTCACCTGTATCTGAATGAGTGAGCTGGAAAATGTCTGTAGTGGTTCAAAAAGAAAAAAAAAAGTAGATCCACTGTGTGAAAAATCAGGTTCTTTCTGTACGTCGACAGGATTCCTTAAATCTGTGCAAGAGCAAATAGTTAAGGTAATCCTGATTTTATAGAGGTGTTACTTAACCCAGGAGTCTCAGTTGAGTACAATACAGGAGTGACATCAGTGAGAGATTAGAATAAGCTTCCTTATCTTCAAAGACTGTTTACTTAATGGCTGGGGAATCGCTGTGTTTGTAGGTAGAGGTAGGAAATGTCCTCAGGCAGGCAGGAGCTTTAAACAGTGATGTTTCTCCTCAAGCCTACTTACATCGCTTGTCTGCTTCTCCCAGCCTGCTGACTGCTCTGCTTTTTCATACACCAGTATGGAGGTCTTTAAGAGATTGCTAAGGTAATTTTGGATGCTAAACTCTGAACCCAAGCAGTATCCTTGTAGCTTTTGGGTTGTTTCTTCCAAGTCCCTACTGACTTTGGTCTTATATAGGGTAATTATATGGACAGTCTGTAGCCTCTGACTTGTTTCTTCATTGTTTACCTATATTTTCTTTCCAAATTATTTTTCAGGGAGGTGTGATTATAGGGTATCTTCTGAAAGCATACCCTGAGTTAGCGTGTCTGTCTGTGGAATGGTGAGGAGGGAAAGGAGAAGGGAGCAGGGTGTGCTCCTTTTCAGTGCTGGGCTATCAGTCCTGTGGTGTGATGCGATGGGTATGGAGCATATGTCACCGTGCAACGCTGTTCTGCTGGAAAGCGCGTTCAGTCAGGGGAACGAATCCTTCTGATAAATGTCCCCAGCTGACACCCAAGTGGTGTAACAACCTTGAGGAATCAACTTCTGTGAATCCGTGGGCAAGTTTGTATTTTTCATATATATATGAAATATATATATACATATTTATATATACACACAGTGTAAGTTTTCTTTAAAACACTGGTTAGAGACATTTTAAAAATCTCAAGAGTTGAGCAGTGTTAGCTACCCTCAGATATGTCAGCTGCTGCTTGTAGTCACGTGGAAGACAGTATGAGTTGCTTTGGGTTTTTGAAGGCTTCTTGTGCAGGACTTGAATCTTTTCTGCAAAGTTCCTTTTGACACCAATGAAGTTACTTCTGATATCCAATAAAAATAACAATTTGATTTGCAGATTGCTGTGTAAAAGCTGCTTTAAACTTTGGAGCTCACTGGGATACATATTCCGCCTTCAAGGTTCTTCCAATTTTCTCATGAAAATGTTCCTGTAAAAGTTGTCTTTAAAGCAAATTTGTGCCTTATTGGCATTTTTTTAAAAGTCAAAGCAGAGATGCAGTGTTTAGGCAGATATGTTTTTGTTCCCACCTCATTTGATGTTAAGTCTTTGTTCAATCCAGTCCTGTGTCAGTAATGACTCTGGAGTAAGTAGGTATGCAGAGCTGGAGGAAATCCTGTTTTATACATTCCTATTCTAGGAGAGCCTCAGAAAGGCTAACAATAATCCCACTTGGTGAGGTAATGGGTAAACACAGTGAGAAATAAAAACGTGCTTACTCCTTACTGAAGCAGAAAAATAGCTTAAGCAGCATAACGTGGTCTTTGATAAGTGCAGATAATCTGACCTGCTTCACTCTATGGATTAAGGCATTAACTGAGGCATCTGAAACAGCTACTCAAAGAGAACCTGTCCCTCTAGTTGTAAAGGAGCTGTTGGCAAATGCTAATGAGAATTAAAAAAAAAAGTAGGGGCCCAGTTGTAACCCAGCAAAGTCACCAGAAAGGCTTGCCTTGACTTCAGTGGTTACTTAATTCCCACCTGAGGTGGAGGGTTGAGTTGCACAGTTTAAAGATACCACGAGTCTGATGTGGGTGCTGGTTCCGGTTGCGGGAAGGGAAGAGACGTAGGTGGTGCACAGCAAAGCTCTGGTGAAGCCTTGGGTTTGTGCTTGGCCTCTTCATCGTCCTTTCAAGATGCTGTGGGAAAGAGAAAATGAGGGTATCCCCCAGCTTTTCCTTCCCTTTGCTGAGTAATTTTAATAGAAGTATTTGTTTTCAAGGAGAACCAGTGTTCTTTTGGGAGGTCAGATTTCTTCAGCAAGTTCTTGAGGAAGTCAAGGTGGGATTTAAAGTTTTTGGTCTTGGTCAGTAGATGGACAGCAGGTAGAAAAATGGGATGAAAGTTTGGTAGCAGATTTGGAAAACTGTTAACTTTTTTTGAGAAGAAAATATGAAATTGTGTAATTTTTTCCATCAGCCAGCTTCCATAGCAGCATGTGTGAATGCAGTGAAACACCTCAGCTCAGCTTACTCACACTGTCTGTGCTACAGGCTTCCCTGGGGACCTGGGGCAAGTCAGCTGGCATTACATTTTTAGATATACTTACCCCATTTAGCATATGAATTTTGTTCAGCATGCAATTACAGACTAGTGAGTATCATGCATATATACCAGAGCCATCCTGCTGGTTTTCCTCATATATGCACAGTTTTAATGTGCATTATTCTGGTGCATATGCTTCAGATATATTTCTAATCTCACTCTACCTTTATGCTTTTGACTGTGAAAAAGCAGTGATCCCTTTTCTTTGAGTAAGTAGGCAGTCATACTTGTGACGTATTTTAAGACCACTTAGAATACATAAACTTACTTAAGTGCTTGTGATTTATCTTGTTTATCTTTATTCGATTCCTTAAATGTCAGCCACGCTGAACAGTTCCTAGGATTTTTCTGTTTGATTTGGGAAGTGTCAGCTGACAAGAAGGCAGCTGGCGTGCTGAAAGCATCATTCCCTTAAGAATTTGGTGAGTGGTGTGTTTAGCTGGGAAGAAAGCCCAGTGATGATTATCCTTTTGGGTTGTTTGGGGTTTTTTTTTTGGGGGGGAGGGGGTGTTGTTTATTTTTGGGTTTGTTTGTTTTTTTGTTTTTTTTTTCCCCTACTTTTGCTGTCTTGCCCTGTTGGTTTAGTGGTGAAAGAATGCTGCAGCATGTTTAGCTGTGCAATGCCTTTCAGGTCACGAGAGATACCTGAGGAATGAGAGAGATCCTGTGTGCATAACTGGCTGGCACTTGGTTGACCTGAGCTGACGGGTCTATACATAGTCCCTATTCCTGCCTGCCAGAGGAGCGTCTGATGCAGGCAGCTGCTGGGTGTGTGACCCCTTTTGGTACGTGGGGCTTGTGTGGGCATGTCCCTTCCTACCTATCTGATGGGTGCGGCAACCTCCAATGCTTTCTGTTCTCCTCCTGTGCTTTCGGAGAGGACAGCTCCACCAGGAGAGCTTGTCCTACCCAAAATGGTGTTTTTCACTTGTTTGTCTGTTTACAAACTGTTGTGGGGCTGGATTTTTTTATTTTATTCTTTTTTT
>JANHGB010040981.1:66842-79951 GCA_026283785.1 Coracopsis vasa | reverse complement strand
TCATAGAATAGTTAGGGTTGGAAAGGACCTTAAGATCATCCAGTTCCAACCCCCCTGCCATGGGCAGGGACACCTCGCACTAAACCAGGTCACCCAATGTCTGCTTGTCACATCACATCTTCTTGTCTGTTGAGAAGGCATCAAAAACCCAGCCAAACTCATGGCTGAACTTTTATGTCCTAAACTTGGCTCCTGGATAAAGTATTGACCCCTGACAGCCATGGATCCTGCAGCTTCTAGAGTTCAGTATGTGAGCATAAGCCTCCTGCTAGAACAAAGACTGAGCCTGGCAGGAAAGGGCTTTCTCAGGGGATAAACAACGCTCCAGTTGCTCAGAGCTGCACCTCATGTCGTTTGCCTGTAACAAAACCAGGACAGGGATGGGACAGCGAGGAGAAGGCTGATTGATTCCTTCAGTCTAGTCCACAAACAGCTACAGATGCAGTCATACCAGAAACAGGAAGGATACTCAAAGAAATACATGGAATTAAACACACACAGGTATATGGAGTGCTCAGGAACAGGGAAAGGTATGCAGGTAGTGGTACAACCATACCTAAACCTACCAGATGACCCTCTTCTCCAACCTTAACCACCCCACATCATGGCACACCACAGGGCGAAAAAGCAATGGGTAATGGCATTTCGTGTGTTGTACATGAAGCCCACCTCTGCACTGTCATCAGACCAATAGCTGGAGGGTTTTAAAGACAGAAAGCCTGGATTAAATCTAAGTAGCAGGCACCTCAAGGTTTACCAAAAGCTGTGCTCCAGTGTAGGTTTGAGTGCAAGCAGTGTGATCCAAGGGGACTTAGGAATCAAGCGCTGATGCAAGCTCACAACCAAAATACCAGCTAGATTTACCTGTTGCCTCCGATGTGAACCCAAGCCTAAATACATGAAAATCTGCTTTTCCCTTCAGGATGGATACACATAAATTTGTGTCTTCTTGTGCAAAAAGTCACATCAGGGACATGTAATCATGAAAAGCACAGTGTAATGTTATTGTAGTTCATAATATGCATCCTTCTTCTGTTTCCATTTCTATTCAGTGGGAGTTACACATTGTTACTTCAAGGAAGGTTCATGGTTCTTCCTGAATTACTGTACTTTCACTGGCGCACAAGCAGAAGTGCTCCTCATAGGAATGAGGCGGTGAAAAGAAAGGAGCATGAAAGGCTCCATTAGGGAATGCAGGAGCCATTCAAGGTCTGCTCAAGATTAACAGCACTTTTATGGAGATTTACTTGCCCGCCTTTCTGCTGATGCTTTCAATAGGAAGCTGCAGTAACTTGACTTAGAGTTAAATGAAGCTACTTATATGCATAAAGTTAACCAACCACTTAATTAGTTTCCCAGTCAGCCTCTTTCTGTAGCATGAAAGCAGGGGATTCATGTTTGCTCCTCTCACAATTCAAACCTTTCTTTTTCTAAGGGAGCATTGATACTCTGCTGCCTGTTCACAGGGCAGAGAGGTGGTGTCTCTATGGAAGGATGCTGTCCTCTGAAAGAGATCCAATGTTCATTGGAATCACACTGTATTTTAGAGCACCTCTCTGAGCATCTCATTTCTTAGCTAACAGCTGCTTGCACTGTGGGTGGAAAGAGCATCTTCCTGCACCTCAGCACATTCCTTCCAGTGATGAAGTGACAAGAAGAGGGACATCGAGGGAAAACTAGAGGAAGACAACCCCTGTGCAGGGTCTTGCTCAAGTGGAAATCAGTCGTCCCATATGCTTTGATAAGAGATGGCATTTCTTCCATTGATCAGCTCTTCCCTGAGGACCCTTAAAACACACTTCACAGCTAAAGCCATACTTCCCTTTCCCAAGTGCATCACCCCAAGCCTGCTCACCCAGGTCACCAATATATGCTTACATCCCTCAGACCTGTAAAGTCTCTCAGGCTGGCTTCGCTCTTTGCTGTCTTCCTAGCCTGTGTCATCTTGTGCAATAACAACACCTGGGAGTTGTTTTGGCCTGGGCTTGGCTTTTGAAGGAGTGGGAGCACAATCCTGAAAAGCAAGGTTGATCAAGGAGGCTTCCATGGGAGCACAGCTGGATTTGGGCTGCTTAACAGATTGGCTTCAGACCCACCTTTGTGCAGTGTTTTCCTTTCTGTACCAGGGTACAACACTGTGCTAGCCATGCCACAGCCTTCCCTCATGAAAGCAAACCAAGCCTTTAACTGCAGATCAAGTCAAAAGCCACCTCTCCTCTTCCTACATGTTTACAGTAAAGCCACGTAAGTCCCATAAGAAATATGTATAGGAAAAGTTTAACACTTCTTTTGTGTCACGGCTTGGGGTAGCTGAGGATACTGGACAGGGATGGCACATCCTCCTGCTGCCACGTCCCCGTGCAGACAGCGGCTGCAGATGGCTGTGTCACTGTCCTGATGAGATGAGATGGTACTAACGAGATCCAGGAGCCACTCCTCATGGGGAATGATCAGAAATGGCTTCGTTTCCCTCTTGAATCCTGACAGAAAACAACTGTGGGTGTAGTGAGAGTGGCAGATGAGGACGGGAGGGGGAAAGAGGGGGAAAAGCTCATCACAATCTGCAGCCAATTTGAAACACTCCTCTGGGATGGACTTGTTATCAGCCCTGCAGCCAGGCATTTCACCTATCATGTACTGCCTGATAAACACTGATATTCTGCTAATAACAAACTGCCATCTGCTATCTATTAATGCTTGTTAAGGCTGCTTTAGGGGCCAGGAGAGCCCTCCCTGTGCCAGTATTTCACTCTCTATCTGCATCTTCTTTGCTTCCCCTCTTTTGCTTCTGTGGTCAGACAGGAACCAAACAGTGCTAACTCCTTCTGACATCTCTGATAAGGTTACCTGGCATCCTAATGGTACATCCTAAACTTAGATTCAAAAGCAGAAAGTCACTAATGGGCTCCTGTGAGCAGTGGAGATTCTGCTCTCTTTAAAACGCTTTAAAGCTCCCTGCCGTGGATTGAGCCAGTTTGGTCTTCCGACATGGAAAAGCTGTCAATCATCTCAGCCAGTGCCCTCACTAAGCCAGGCATTTCATAAGGCACATGACCCCACCAGCCAAGACACTGAGCAGGAAAAGGCAACAAGTGGCTTAGATCCATGGGTGTTATTAGGGATAGAGACGGGAGCCCACACGCCCTCAGACATCGGCTGGTTTTTATCCCTTGTCTTCACCTTTGCCTGAAAGGGAATGTATCGACAAAGGGAAACTTCAGCAAAAGTTTAATCAAAGCTGCAGACAAAGAGCCTGGAAGTCTGTCCCTTTCTGTTAAAAGCTGACTTTAAGGTCTGTTGTGTGACAGTGGTAGCACTCGTTATACTGCATTCTGGACTCATTATTAGGCTAAAGCAAAGGGCCCATTTCTATCTACAGAGTGTAGAGCAGGGAAGAGAACGAGTCCCAGTGACTCTTCCATGAATCAAACGCCCTCCTGCCTTTGTTATTCCACACATGGCCTTCCCTTGCACATACACATGTTGTTCTATTTGCTTTTGGCTCTTTGCACAGCAGAGACAATCCATTTCTTTTTTGTCTGCAGAGATTGCTGTCAAATGAAAGGCAAAGCTGCTTCTGACAGACTATCTGTCAGGATCTAAGGGTGGCTGGTTGTCTCAAGCTGGTGTTGAAGTAGAGGAAGAGATGGCAATCCTTGGAAGCACAGTTGCTTTGACTTCTATTCCTACCCTTCAACTGAATACTGACACCAGCACCAAGGAAGGCTGAGATCAGGATGCCATTGTTGTCCTGAGCAGTGGCTGGTTTCTAGTTTGACTCAGGACTAGTATCTATGACACAAGAAGCACCACAGAACCGCAGCTATTCTGAAGGGCTTAGTGGACCTGCTTAATGGCAAAGGAAGTATGTGACCAGTTTCAGAGCAGCATGCAGTGAACAAAGCTCCCACTCACCTCTCATAGCGTGTAGGTCATGCCTGGGACTGTCCCGCTCATGTACTCATCAGAGCAGCACGCACAGTGAGTGGATATGGAGCGATGTCTGACAAGGAGGATCTTACAGAGGGTATTTTTAAAAGCCTCTTGCTCTTGTTAGTCCTGATGAGGGGGGGAGCAAGAGAGGAAAGTGGAAAATGAAGAGGCAGCTACTTGAGAAATACTGAAGCTGCAAGCAAATAACTGTGAGGAAATAAAAGCTGTAACAACAACAACAAATCTTTGAGGGTTTGATGCATTCCTGCCTGTGAATCTGCCTGGATCTATTTAAAGGATCAGATTTCATCCCAGTATATAGATTTCCAAAGTCTGCTGGAGCTACTGCAGCTGACACCATTTGTAAAGCCAGCTTGTTGCACCGGAGAGATGCCCAGCACAGGAGTAACTGCACAGCACATTCCCTTATGATGAGCAGAGGGGTGACTGAGGAGACCAGGGTCTGTGAGCTCACCTACATGGTGCAACCTGCTAGTATATAAGACAAGGTCATACCTCTGCTGCTGGACATGTGGAAATCTGTAGGATGGGTTGCACCCTATGTGTTATGCAGTCTGCTATTCCCTGCACCATCACAGGAGAACTGAGTGGAAAGCAATTGCCACATTTGGTTTGGTTGCTGTATTCAGAAAGTAAATTAACAGTGCAGGAAGCTGGCATCACTCTCTAAGCTCCAGACAGCAGCCCTCTGGAAGAAGATGTGATCATGTAATTAAGGAGTGTAGCACACTGAAAGCGGGCAAAGGGGCTAATTAAACCCACAGACTCAGCCTCCATTCTGCTGGTTTCTGGTGGTGGTGATCTGCACTTTGCAGCCTTTGTAATATGAGTTTAATGCAACTCTCTATGCACAATAGCCTCTCGCTCGCATGCTGCCTGCATTGAGTCACAGCACAATAAGTCTCTCGCCTCCTGAAGTCATGTAATTATCTCAGGATCTTAAATTAAGGAAAAGAAGAGGACTTTGGTAAACCTCTATTCTGAAGTGTGAGTGGGCGACTCCAGTGTTTGTGTCTGCCTGAAACAATAGCTTGGAGCGAGACGAAATGTCGTGTGTATCCTAATGGAAAACTAATTATTCCAGCAATTATCAACAGCATCGCCTCAGGGAACCCTGTCACCCCCGTGGGAATTTATGGGAGTAAGTACAGGCAGAAATCTTGCTGATGACCCTAGCTGTTATTCCTTCTGTTTCTTCTAAAGATAAAGCTTGATCTTTATGGGAGAATCTGTTGGGAGAATGAAGGACCCCAATGCTCAGAAGTGTCTGGATTTCCCAATGCCATCTGCAGATCCACGTCCTGTCTTTGCCTCATGCTCTGGGGATATGAAGGGGATGAGAAGTCCTGTGTTTGAAGTGTGCCTATTTGCAAATGAGGGCACCACTAAGGGCAGTGTGCTTTGGTAGGACCCACGTCCAGGATAGCCCTCAGGAGCATCGGAGCACACAGCAGCACCGAGAGCAAAGCACTGCAGGGAGACAGGGAGACAGGGAGACAGGGAGACAGGGAGACAGGCTGCAGAGCAGAGACAGGCAGTTATTTTTAAGCCATCTCTCACACATAGGCAGTTCATGTTTATGGAATATGGCACAGGAGGTATCTTAAAACCAAAGCATCTCTCCAGCTATGCGTATCCAGGACAAACATGAGGTGAATGATACCCTCTAACTTCCTTCCAGAGCCGCTTTAGCGGCAATCAGAGGAAACATTTCCTAGAGAAACAGTTCATATCAAATTTATAAGCCTTCCCCTGGGGAGGAGACATCTATTTCCCCTTCTACCTGTCATTCTTCTTCGTTTATTGAATCAATAAGGCATTAAATTTAGCAGGCTTTAAGTAAAAAATGAGCTCTTCATATTAAAGAGAGCCTGGATGGATAAAAAAAAACCCTGTTAGAATCGAGATGCAGTTAATAGGAGTAAAAATAAATAGAAACAGAATCTAAATGTAAATGAACATTACATCACCACTGGCATTTAAGCTCATTTTCAAATGCAGAATTAGAAACAGATTTAACTTGCTGAAGCCTGCTGTGTTCATACAGATATAGCTGCTTTGGGGGACACAGGTTCTGTCTGTACCTTCTGCTCCCCAAATAAGCCACAGATGAGATCCTCACTGGACAAGAAAGGAGCAAGAGGGGTCATGCAGAGGAGTCAAACCTCTACTTTCAGCTCGAAAGGAGAGCTAAGAGATTGGGAGGAATATGGTGATGTTCCTGCTTCCCTGTCCTTTGTAAACTGATGCAGTACCGAGTTAAGTGGGCCCTCTGAATTGACCTACCAAGTTGGAGGTTCTACGCTTCTGGTCTTTCACACAGCTCCTCCACCAGCTCAGACGAGACCCATGGCCACCACGCACTTACATCATGAAGTCCCATCTGTCCATGGAACCGTGGAGTGTTAATTCCCCTGCAAGTGTTGCCAGGAGGGTGAGACTCACTCCTGTCTGAGGAGGCAGCTGAGGATCACACCGTCGTGCCCTGCCTGCGGGGCTCACAGACGATTTCCCACTTGGCTGCCTCTCCACAGCCTCAGAGTTCTTCCTTTCTTACCTCTGGAGATCCCTGCCCACATACCCCTCTTTTCCTCTTTACATAAGGAACGAAGCTGCTGGCAGTTCCTCTAAGCTGATGTTATCAGTAGGTCACAGCAGCTTTCCTGGCTGTCTTCAAGCTTCAGGGGCAGTTTTCAAAGCTACCCGTGCCCATTCTGTGCTCTGACTTCCACCCTGATGAGTGTAATTTCCCTCTGCTCAGAGGTGAGGTGAGCTGTTCTGTTCAGCTACGAGCATGGGGTCCATCATTTAGGTGGAGATGCAGTGATTACATGTGAGGCTGGTGCTTTTGAGAGCCACTGTCTCCCACAGTGCCTATTACAGAGCAAAGTTTAACACTGCTCTCACTCCCACTAATCCCTTTGTGTAATGTCACATTACGCATTTGCTTCTACAACTATTTTTGTAGCTCAAGGTCCTAACTTGCATCTTCCAGCTTCAACCGCCTTTGAAACCACATTACATTCAACAGGGAAGATCTGTTCTTTCCTGACACGCACACAGAGGCACAGAATTACCTTTCTCTCCCATTTACACATTCCTTTGCTTAGGAACACACCTTGGCTTGAGGCTTTAGGCAAACATGGCATGAGAAGGGGGAGAGCAAGCCTGCAAACCAACCCCACACAGATCCTACAGCTCTGTCAAACCCTTTTACCAGCCTTTATCCTGCCCGGATGGTTTTAGTAGCATATCAGCACAGAGCCATGCTGTGATCAGCAGGAAGGGCTTGTTTATTGCTGGCTTGTTTGAAGACAAGCAGAGCAGATAGTCCCAGTGAGGTGGGAGCTAATTATTGAGGGCTTAATGGAAAAAGATGATGATGAGATGTTGTTTAAGATATGGAAACCGCGTGGGAAATGGAGACCTTGCTGGCTGCGCTGTTGTTCACACACAATCAACTTATTGTGTTGAAATATAAGGTTAATTTTAATCAATCTCATATTGCTATGATCTTTGGAATTGCACAGCTCACTGTGATGAGTGGGGAATATCTGTGTACAAGTTGTTGATCTCTGCTGATACAGAAACTTATGCCTAGCACTCCCCAGCCAGCAATACCTCTTCAAGCTCATTCTTGAAGAGTAGGAGACATATTCCATTGGAGGGTTCACCTCGGATGGCAGATACACATCAAGAGGTTTCCTGCATTTACTATGCTAAGCAGATCTGTTTCCTCTGGAGCAGTAACCTGGTTTGTGATTGGGAGCTTCAGCTCCATTCACCCAATATCAAGCAGTTTAAAGGTGAAAGCACGTAGTTTAATTCTAGCACAGGAAAAGGTTCGGCTCTTAGTAATGAAGTGAGGAAGAAGATTAGAAAAGAAGAAAAAGAAACCAAAATGTAATTTTGGCATCAAATTCCTTTCCCAGATGTCATCTCAAACCCTGGAGGTACACAGGAGCCATACAAACTCAAGGCACCATTTACAGACTGAAGATAGACCTTGAGTACTATCTCTTAGGGTAAGATCTTCACGCTGGTGCACCTGGATACCTCCATCCACCACAGCTACACACAGCTGCAACCTGCTCCATTTCTTCTCTCTCCTCTTGTTCAAACTGGCATCACCATTTACAAATCACCAGTTATTAACATTGATAGTGTTAATCTCGCCCATCTTTCCATCTGTTGGGACAGATCATCAGTGGATTTCTCCTGCCTTTTGGCAGACCACAACATTCTGAGCAGTGTCATGACATGAATCATAAAAACCACAACTCTGATAATGTTATTGAACAACTCCATTAACCTCATGTGACAACTCTGGCAATGCCCAGCAGGACCAAAGGCTTTCGGGGAGACTGAGGGTAAAACATTGTTAAGACAGATGACAAAGCAGGTTGTTAGAGCTGCTTTGTCCAAGCCTTTCCTCCCTCCTTTGGTCACTTTCAGGAGCTCAAAGCATTACATTAATCTTTCATAACTTAGGTCCTATGGGTCAGCACACTTTCCTTACAAAGTGCTTCTACCTGGAAAACATCTTCTTCATCTTAGGGAAAGTGAAGGAACAGAAGGAAGAGTTATAGGAAGTGATTCACAAGATGAGCTCACAGCTCACCTCCAACGTCTTGCCCAGATGCTTGCCTCAAGCAGCCTGTCTCCAGCAACAGAGCAGTGACAAACCCTTCAACAGGAAACCAGTTTTAATAACCTGCTTATTAAGACAAGTATCATCTAAGCCCCAACCACATATTACCCTCAGGAACAGGCTGTTCTGCTGGGATGCTCGGTGTCTCCTATGTGATCATCGTTGTCCTTCACCACATCCTTTGGTTTTGCTGTCTGGCTAAACAGTTATGTCTTTTTATCTCTCCATTCAATGGCTGGGACATGGAATTTTTCTGACTTATGGATACTGAGTGTCACAGAAAGGAGCAAAATGATTGCTGCACGTCCCTGAATTCAGACCAGCCTCTCTGGATACTGAGAGTTACACCACGCTGCAGATCAGCAGCAGGAACGGTTCAGAGGCTGGGTTTATGGGCAGCTAAGAGCCAAGTACCCTGACAGTGAGGCAAGGATTCAGTTGTAATATGTCATGGAACTAAGAAATTACTTTTATGAAGGCAAGCAATAAAAATTGATTTCCATATGGATTTTTTTTTCTTACTTTGGTATTCCTGAAGTCACCATCCCGAATCCCTCTGAGCTGGAGAGTCCAGTTTTACAGGTTCGGAAATACCCACGTCATTTGTGATGACATGAAGGGTATCACTTTCTGCTTAAAGTTCCTTCCGCATGTTTGGGTATCATCTAGCTTGTAACAAATGATATTACACAAAACTACTGAATCCTTAAGGATTTTAAAGAAAAACTACTTCTTCCCAAATCCTACTGCTGAGAGAGGAATAAGCCATCTCGTTTCAAGAAGGACTCCTGACAGATGAGAAAACCCAATTCAAGCAAAGCAAACTTCAGAATCACTTGAAAAAAGCCAGTAATGCTCATTCCCTTTTGATGATGAAAATCTGGAGCAACTCTATTCAGATTTGTAACCAGAAACATTCTGTTTCCTGACAAAGAACTGTGTCATGAATTACCTTAGGTCTAATGTAAGACAGGGTCAGGCTGTTACCGGCTGTGTCTGATCTCCTCTCTGAATAGATCTTTTCTGCCCAAGAATTCTATTAAAAGATCAGTCGAATGCTGCTTTCAGCCTGAAATCATTATCTTGTTGCAAAGGATCCGAGACCTCAAACCTGAAGATCTTCCCTTTCTTACTCACCCACACACATGCACACACAGATGTGGAAGTTCTGGCATTGAAAGAAGCTTTTGTCACTGCTGGGCTCCTCACTTCGTTTGAGATCATTCAGCCTTTCCTTCCCTTTGTTTCCCTAAGAATTGCCATTTCAGTGTCATCTTTATACGAGGCATGAGATGGGAGAGAGAAGGGGAACGGGTAAACCTCATTATGGTAAACAGCAACATCTGCACTCAGATTGAAGTGAGCAGTGACACGAAGCAGTTTAAATCTCAGCTGTTGAGCCTGCATGATGGGTATTTGGCAACACAACAGGCACAGACCACCCTGGACACCGCTGCAAAGAGCCAATGTCACTCACTGGCAGATGGGAGCGCACATTTCTGCAGGCACTTTGGCTGAGAGAGTAAAGGCAGAACCAGCGATCTGGGGAGCAGAAGCAGGCAAAAGCACTGGGGACCTCTGCAAACACAAGTCATCATTTCACACAGACACCCCAGAAAGGCTTTGCCAGCTCCTTCAGACACTGAATCTTGGTGTTTGTCTCCTTTGCTTCTGTATTAAGGCACAAAGAACTGTTGCTTTTCCATCTCCCACTGTAAATTCAGTCAGTCAGTGGCTCACCTGGCAGTTGGGGTGTTGGGCTCTGTGCTGCAGGCCAGCTCCAGAGAGAGCCCTCAGCACGTTTATAATGACACGTCTGGTGACGAGAGCCCCATGTCTCCTGAGGACTACATCCCTGTTTGCTTTCCCAGGTTCCAGGGAAGACAGGGAGAAGCATGTAGCCATAAACATGGTGCCTTTTATACTCAAGGTATTTCGTGTCATTTTAGGTAGTAAAGAGTTAAAGTTCAGTAACACAGAGACTCCACAGAGAGCTGAAGGAGATTTTGTGACTGTGCCTTATTCTTACCCACCTTAGACATCCAAATTGTGTGTCAGGACTGGGGCTGGCATTGAAGCTGCCAGGGGTTGAAACAGAACCTTTACATGTGGGAGAAGAGGGGAGAAGGGCCCTTGATCTCCTTTGCGAGAAGCAGGGATGCCAGAGGAAGAGGATGTTAATCCAAAGGAAGGGTGGCACACACTGAAACTTAACCTCATATGGCAGAGAGAATTTATTGTGGTTTTTAACAGGAAAAGCTCCAACATTTCACAAGATAGGCATTCTTTGTGATTGTTTGTAATGCACCATGGATGTGCTTGCCACTTCACTGTCAGAAACAGTGGCAGGTCTCTGCTCAAGGAAGCTATAATTAGAGTATAGCAAGGGAAGATGATGGATATGAGTGTATGGGAGGACAGGGATACAACAGTGAAAGATCATGAAGAGCTTTAGCTGTTCTTTTCTACATTTCTTTTTCTGTTCACTTCAATGTGATAGAATTTCAATGTAGGACCAAGAAGTGATGGAACTTCCGCGTTTTTACCCCACAAACTTTCTTGTGTCCCAAACTGGAAGAGAAAACTGAAGCTTTGAAATTCCTCATGTAATAAACACATGCAGGAAGGGTGAGCTGGAAACAGCCTCACCGAGCTGCCTGCCTTTCCTAGGTGAAGCGTTTCTTCCCAGCTTTACCATTGCACTCTGACACAAACAAGGGAAGAAACAGCCTACCAGTGCCAGTGTGAAAGACTCACACCCACAGCACAAGGAGGTCTTGAGTGTCCGAGTGTTTGTTGAAAGGGTTGTGTCAGTGGATGCTCCTGTGAAGGGGGTTGGTGAACAGCTTCTGATGGAAAACAGCTTCAGCAGAAGTCTGTCAACCAAATCCAACACTGAGACCATGGAAGCATACGGGGATAGAATGAAAGGGAGAAAATACCAGGCACAGGGTAGGGAAGGAAATGAAGGAAGAAAGGTGACTCCAGAGCAAATGCCCCTTGAAGAGATTGAGGGAGCCAGCAGAGCTCTGCTTTTACCCAGTGTTTGAAGAAATCTGGTCATAACCAAAGCAAGTTCCTTAGCAGATGAGAAAGCAAGGACCTGGAAATGAGATCCCAAAGGCAGTTCCATGAGGATGTCAGTCCTGAAAGGGAATTGAAAAATGAGCTGGGAGACACATGGCGTTAGGATTATAGCCCTTTCTTGGATGTAAAGAGAACAGTTGTGATGAATCCACTCCTCTTCTGGGAGCTGAATAGAGACCAGTGACTGAGTTCCTAGAGGATGCCACTGGCCTGGAGACATTAACAGCTTCTGATTCCCAGCAGCATGTGGGAAAACTGAGCAGGCAGCAGATTTCCAGATCATTTCAAGTGTATTAATACAGTTCCAAAGCACAGAGCTTCCCCTCAAACCTCTCATTGTGATTTGGAGGTCTCTGGCTGTGTCTTGCCCATCGGTGAGTCACTCAGTGCTTTCCTTCTGCCTAAGGAGCAATCTGACTATGCAGGAATGAGAAAGGAAAGCAACTTTTGATCTTGCACCTGAGAGGAAAATAACCTGGGTTATTTATATATTTATATATAAATAAAATAACCTGGGTTATTTATATATTTATATATAAATAAAATAACCTGGGTTATTTTTATATTTATATAAAGCACTTACTTGCTTTGCACTCCCAGGAATAAGCCCCTGGGTGGCTCAGTGTCATTGCTGAGGAAGGGGAAGGGTGCCTAGTTCCAGATAGTGAAGACAAATGCAGTCACACAAACACATCAGGTGGATTAGTAAATGTATCCTGCTAGAGAGATATTAAACCCTTCCCAAAGGAGATGAAAAGAGCCTGCCCTCGGACAGTAAATACAGAATGGCTCTGAGGTACTGAGGGGAGAGAACTGCAGTTGTACAGAAATGAGAAAATACATGGAGAAAGCTGAAGCGAGGGTGTGGATAAAGGGAAGTATTCTTGGGCAATCCTAATGAACCCAGTCCTTTTACAGACCTGTGTTCATTCTCTTTGCTCAGTGTGCTAAATCCCTTAAATCTCCATTTTTCCCCTCCCATCCGCTTGCTCTGTGGCCAGCACTGTGGAAGTTCTGGCTGCAACAGGAAAGGGCTGTTACCATGAGGACAGGAGAAGGACTTGGGAAAATATTTAGCTCCCTGGCTCTGGATAAAGTTGATGAAGATCTTCAAAAGCACAGGGGAAACCAATAAATCTCTGAATCGAATATATATTTGGCCACCTTTCATCTAATGATCTCAAACCACTTTTTATACACACATCGATACATTCAGCCTCTGTAAAAGCAGGCAAGTCAAGTTAGGAACAAAGCAGCAGACAGCAGTCACAAGATCATAGAATCACAGAACAGTTAGGGTTGGGAAGGACCTTAAGATCATCCAGTTCCAACCCCCCTGACACGGGCAGGGACACCTCACACTAAACCATGGCACCCAAGGCTCTGTCCAACCTGGCCTTGAACACTGCCAGGGATG
>JANHGB010040981.1:31020-66742 GCA_026283785.1 Coracopsis vasa | reverse complement strand
GGGCAACCGATTCCAGTGCCTCACCACCCTCACAGAAAAGATCTTCCTCCTTATATCCAATCTAAACTTCCCTGTTTAAGTTTTAACCCATTACCCCTTGTCCTATCACTACAGTCTCTATGAAGAGTCCCTACCCAGCATCCTTATAGGCCCCCTTCAGATACTCACCCTGTGCTGTAAAGGTAAGGTTCCCAGCCTCAGGAACACTAATGGAGTACGTGGAAACCTGGAAAGTGGTGATGAGTTACTCTCAGCAGGGTAAACTGCGTGTCTGGGGAGAAAGAATTGTGTTCTGTGCCATTCATAACACAAAGAGCACGGAGCCAAAGGGGGGCAGGTGGCTGCTTCCCTCGGAGCTGTAATTAGTATTATCTGAGCAGTGCAGAGCCCACAGTGCAGGTGTCTCCTCTTGGCAACCAGCTGTGAACAGGCAGGATATTGGTGCTGATACTGGAGCCTTTCCCACAAAGCAGGAAACAGCAAAGTTCAGAGGAAGAGGAAAGCAGATGACGTTAAGGAGCAGCAGTTAACAGTCGGATGCTACAGTGTGTTTCTGAGTGTGGAAGGTGTCAGGAACAGTGACCAACAATCAAATTTGACCTTTCAGCATCTGCTACCATTTCACATTCTTTCTGTAGCTGCTGTTTATGAGGCTGAGAGGATGTGGTGAATGGTCCTCATGCCACCAAAGAAATATAATCAGCAGCTCTCCCACTGGGAGGCTGGGGTGTACCACTACCAGCAGCATTGCCGGTAGGATCTCTCATCAGGCCAAGCGCTCTTCCTCTACTGCTCCTGCAGCTGCAGAGGAAGGCACCTGTTCACAGCATCACAGCATGGACTGGTTTGGGTTGGAAGCTCATCCAGTCCCAGTTCCACCCCCTGCCATGGGCACGGACACCTTCCACTAGAGCAGGTTGCTCCAAGGTCCATTCAACCTCTTGCCTCTCCTGCCCTAAAGACACCAGAGCACCCTTTCCTACCTGGCCCACCAAAGATCCTGTCTCCTGGAAGTGCCCAATCTCTGCTAAGTTTTACTGCCATTAAGCTGAATTCAAACTACCTTTTCCAGACCTCAGTGGTGCCTACATTAAAGAGAACAAATGTGCTTCAGACTACATGACAAAGGAAAGACACGGGAGATCTTTTCAGGTTGCACAAACCTGCCTTCCTCAGTGAGCTTTCTGCCCTTCTCTGTTGAGGGAGAGGAGAAGGTCTGGTCCTATAGGACAACTGGAGATCTGCATCCATCAGTGCAGCAGGGGGGCTTCTCTGCACCACCAGAAACCCTCTTTAAAACAGTGACTGCAAAATGGCTTTGCAGAGGCGGGAAGAACCAGAGAATACCATGTTAGTGTCTCAGATAAAAGTGCACAGATCAAACATGACAATGTTCTGCACATCTCATACTGCCAAGCTGGGCTCCTGGTTTGTGCTGCTGGAGTAAACAAGCTCAGTATAAAAGGCCCGTTCTGATTCCATGCTGGTTTTCCCTACAACACAGTGCTTGAAGATGAACCAAAAGGCTTTTAACTAACCTCTCAATGTGTCTGCAGTGTTTGTGTCTGGCTGCTGCCAACATCTAAAGCAGCTCAGGGAGTGATTCTCCTTCCTCTGAAACTGTTGCTGTCAGTTGCCCTTATTTGCTCTGTGGATTTAAAGCAGTAATCCTGCTAATGGCCGGTTTGCAATGAGACTCGCTGCAATTAGTTACTTTCCTTAGGACCTTTGGAACACCTTTCACAAGCTTAAACTGCTGCCTCTTCCCACTGAGCAATAACCTGCTAGTACCTGACTAAAGAATAATGCTTTTCATATGGGATCAAGACTTCAAGGCCCTGAAGGGCAGAAGTCTCTGCCCTGTGAACTATCCACATGCAGAATTCCCACCAACTACAGCAAGCAGGACTCCAAGACCAGGCTCCAGGATTAACTGGCATCAGCAACAGCAGAACTCTTTACAGCAATGAGAATATTGTACTAAGCTATCCTGGGGATGGAAAACAAGCTCTGCAGATTCCATTCCTGGAACTTGAATACAAGTAACCTCATAGAGCTTCCCATCCTCTTTCTTCTATGTTATTTCCATTCATCAGAAGCAAGTGGGAAATGTAGATGTTGGTTTAGGTACTGTTTCTACACATTCCTGCAATCTCCTAGAGGTTTTCCAGAGTGCAAGCTGTGCATCAGAAACCTGCTTATTCTGGATATGATCCTAAACATTCCCAGAGCTCCACAACATTCACCTCCGGGAGCAATAACAATACTGTTCAAGGAATCAGTGAGCAAAGGGACACAGTAAGCATCCTTTTTACTAGATGGGACTGAGTAGCTGATGGATCCACTGGTTGCCATCGTGCTGACTCACTCACAGCTTCCAGTTAAGAGTTCCAGTTATACTGATTCAGGCTTATTCTTTCCATGTACACCTAGCATCCTTTAGGGAGCTAGGATACACCTTTCCTCACAGGCAGCACCACAAAGACAGCGAATACAAACTATGAGCCCAACTTGAGATGCATCACACCACTAACTTCAACTCCTTGCCCCACACCATCCCCTTCTGAGATGGATGAGCATGTCCTGATGCAGCTTGTGCTGTGCCCAAGCTGCAATGCCCTCAGCCAGTTGTTGGAGCAGGTCTGATCCCATTAAGATATTCTTTATGTAAGTGGTCAAGCTTGTGCTGTTTAGCACTCATGCTACACTGTACATGGTTTATAACAAATGGGTCTTATTAGCCAGCCAGAAGCTCTGTAGCTCATATTCCCAATATCCCTGCCTTGATACTTGTTGAAATCATTAATTCTAACTTTATGCAATCACAGCCCCCTATGGTCACACTGAGAAAAGAGATCTAGGAATGCATATGCTGAAAGAAAGACAGTGATTTTTGACTGGCATATTTTAATGAAGGTATCATTACCGTGGCCAGTGATTGGTATCATTCGGGTGGAACAAAAGGAGCAGCTCTTCTGCTGCCTTTCATTCCTGCTGCCAGGGTTCTACAATCATATCTCAATAATGACAATTTGCTGGTGGCATTAACACTGTTGAAAATGGCCCCTCTGAACCCTTACAGCACCCTGTATTTAGCTGAGTTCTTCAAGGGTGCAGCGATGAGAGCAAAATATGTATTACTGCTGATCAGAGAAGGTGACATGCCTGGGTTATGACTGTCATTCCATGCTTCAGGCTTCACCATGGGCTTCTCTTCACAAGCCAGCTCTTGGGAAGCAGAGAGGCCACCAGTTATTATCAGCAAAGCACTGGTTGTTTCACCTCAAGCCCAAACCTTCACATGCTGCACCATCAGGCCTGAATAGACACTGTCCTCAGTGCAGCCTGGAGTGTCTGCTTTCCCAGAACAGGCTCCCAAAATATCATACATCCACACTCTATGGGTAAACGAGGTTCATTGAAAAGGCAAACGTCACACAAATCACACATGCTTCAGAACCTGAATGCAACTAATGATCTCGAATATAGAATCCCAGACTGGTTTGGGTTGGAAAGGACCTTAAAGCTCATCACACATTCACTAACACTGAAGACATTCACAGCAGCTTGTTCCCAGCTGCTCTCCTTCCTCAGCTCCCCAGGCATGGACATGGAAAGGGCTGTGGACCAGTGCTGCTGTTCTAGTATGCTCTGATGGGAGAAGGTTTCTAGCACCTTCCAGCCTGCAGCAATGTGCAGACACCTCCAAGCCCCAGGGTCACCAGGAGGGAGCTGCATTATCTGCTACGGGTGATTAGGAATCAAGACTCCCTATGGATCATCACATCCCATCCTCTTACTCACAGGATGCTCATGCAATACAGTCTCTAAGGAGTTAACAGAGTATCTGCTTTCTTCTTCACAGATGACAGGGTATAAAACACTTGCCTTGCCATGCAGCAACTCCATTTCTACACTAAAAATCCCCAAGCAACACCTTCAGCATACCACAGGAAGACAGACAGAAGTGGATGTTGCAAGTTTACTCCTATCTTGGCTACCATATGCTATCCAGTAATATTTTGGGCTTCTCAAGAAAGCGTTGGTTTTCTACTTGTTTAATGTGTGTGAGGAAGTGTCTACCACCACCAAGAAACGTTACTCCATTGAGCTGGAAGCAACAGGTCCAAGTATTCCTGAAGCATAAACATTTTGGTCTACATGGGGTATTATATCACTCGTTATATTCCCCTGTGGTGCAACAGGCACCCAACCCTCAGCTCTGCAGCTGACTGATGGCACAAAGACACACTGCAAGAAAACCTGATGAGTTAAATCCCATGATAACCACATCATTTTCCACTAGGTTGGGTCCGATTCCAGCCACCATCACATGTAAGGCAAAGTGACAAGTTGTGCTGCAGCCTAATGCAGGGTAACAATAACACAAACCTCCCTGCTCCACGTTTCAGGAAGCTGCTTGTTGGAAGGGTGAGTGGAGGAGGGTGGCAGTTAGAGAGTAAACACCCTCACCATGGGCTCCGTGTTCAGCTGTCAAGGGGTTGGGACTGGATGAGCTTTAAGGTCACTTCCAACCCAAACCAGTCTGTGATGCTGTGATTCCTCAAACTAAAGCAGGAAGCCCAGCGTTTGCTCTTATTTAGCTGTAGTCATCCTTCCTAACATGCGAAGTGCCAGTTCAACTTCAGGGATGATGGGAAACTGTGTGGTTTTGAAGAGAGCTCTTTGAAACCTTCCAAACACCAACAAGTAATGCCCAAACATGACAGACTGGTGCCTACAGTTTAGACCTGGATTCCTAGTTTAAAAGGGAGGCTTCAGAGTGCTTTCTCATCTTTGAAATACCCACATACAATTACGCAGATACTCTCATGCAAACAGTCTATGGAGGTAACACACTGGTTTGGAGCACAAGAAACAGTTAAGTTTCAGCAAAAACTCTTGTTATGTGGTGTAAAGAGTCCCCATTTTAATTAAACCTCCTCTCTGCACCAGCGATTCAGACACACACAGCCCTCCACTCCCTTATGGTTTTCTGATTTTCAGCTAATAAGCCAGACAGCACATCCCATGGCTGAGGAAGCTTTTGTAGCCAGAGTAAACCTGATAGCCAAGAGTGAAGTAGCACAGTATCTAAGTGCAATGGATGCCCTTGCAGCGTCACCAGGATCTTGTGGCTCTAATGCCAAGTGTCATATCCTGTATTATCCCAACTCCCTGAATCAGAAGGAAGTTTTAATGGTTTTAAAACAAATCTCCAAACCATGAACTAAGAATGAAATAAAGACTTGGAGAGCATCAAAAAGATGCAGGTGTATTTAAGGTGGCCTCAAGGTCTGTGACAGGCTGGTGGTAGCGCTGCTGGGATGAGGTAAGCAGAAGGAAGGTTGTTTTCTCTTAGAAGGGTCTGACAGGTAGGCTGATGTCATTCCCACCTTATGTGAAATGCAGGGAAATAAAAGTGAATACTTCAATCATCTCCCTGCCTGGAGCAGGAGAGCAAGACAGCACCTACATGGCAACACTAGAGGGAGCAAAGACAAGAAAGAGATGAAGAGGAATGAAGGCATGAAAGGAAGAGCCACACCAGTGTCTGAGATAGCTCTGAAGAGGAGGGGAAGGAAAATGAAGGGTTTGTGTTTGTTGTGTCTCAAGCGTTGTATCAAATTTACTGAGCATAGAAGCAAAGGAATGGTCCCTTCTAAGTGTGTCCAGCAGGAAGGGAGCAGCTGGATTCTCATCCTGGATAAGTTCAGGATTCAGGTTCTTCAGGTCACACTGAGTCCTCACTCACAGCCAGGTAAGCACGCTACTGGGGATGGCTGTGCCCAAGGAAAGGCAGGTTCCATGGTGCAGCGTCTTGATGGCAAGTGGGAGCAGAAGAAAGCACCAACACATTTGCTGTCTCTTAGCAAGCCACACAGACCCAAGCCCTGCCCAGAAGACAGATCCATCCTACCCAGTTCTTCTCTTCCATTTTGGTCTAGAACTTCCTTCAATCACCCAAGCTACTTCCAGGCTTTCTCCAGTCAAAACACAAACAGCTGTAGAGGCCAACCATGCTTCTCTTTAAAGAATCAGAGCTGCTCTTTCCATAGTTGAATGCTCTCCCTTTCAGAAGTTATCAGAAGTTATTAGCAGTTCAGGAGTCATTTCTCAGCTTTGTGCTTTGATTTTCTGCTTCTCCAAGTCACTTCCCACTGAGCTGCCTCGGAACTCATTTAATAGTGAATTTGTCTGGACATCATTAAAAGCATTAAGGCTCCAGGCAATGAGACTGTGCCAATTACTGTGTCAAGTGATTCAATTTGAGGGGGGCAGTAGGAAGCAGGAGTTTAAACCGCTTAAAGGCTCTTGACAGTAAGAAGGAGGAAGAGACCAGCTCTGCTCTGAAAGCCTGCCCATGTCGGTTCACAGAGGTGTACTCCTGGACCATTGATGTGGATTTAAATGGATCATTTATATACGGTGCTCAGCAGATGCTGAGGCATGAACTGTGCATGTGAAATACCGGCTTAAGCAGCTCTGTCATGATGAAGCCTTAGACAGCTTCTAATGAAACTTAAACCCATTGCAACAGAAGGTTGGGAAAACAGCTTACCTTGAAGTACTGGATCTGCATCCCAGCATGCTCTGGTTTCATATGGAATTTATCAGTGTCACTTACTGTTTCAAAAAAACCGGTATCCAGGATTATCTATTCCAGGGATGTACTCCTGACGTTTAACAGATAAAGCCTTTAAAAAGGCTTTACTCCAGTCTTAGCTATTACATTCATATATTATTTATATATATATATACCCTTATTATTACTACTTCTGCTGATAATAATTATGTCATATACTACATATTAATAGCTCTCTGGTAGTTATAGCTACACTCTTTCAGGCAGGTGACACATCTACCAGCCAGTTGTGTCCTGTGGTGATCTTAACCTGATTTCCCCACTCTCCCAAGGCTCATTTAGCTGGTACCAATTCCACCTTTAGTGGAACCATGCAGCTTAGTGATATTAAAGTCAGCAAAACTCTCCAGCATACATTCATTTTCCAGGTTTAAAATGCATGCACTAGGGAATCCTCCTAAGGTCAGCCCTATCCCAGCACCACTTTGCTGAGATAGGATTAGAGCCTGCCTTGCTGGCAAAGAGCTCCAAGGCAAATGAAATGCACCAGGAATGCTGTACTTTGTGCAAATATAATAAAACTCTCTGCTGGAGGAAAACACGCAGCACAGGAAGATGAGATTTGCTGACACGTGGGCTTTGGCATCGCGCGTCTTCTGTTCTTGAATGACACAGTTATCAGAACTCTACTGCACCGCTCTGACTTTCGCTGCATCAGTGAAAACACTGGTTTCTCCAGCACAAACACAGCTGCCTTAAGAGTTTATACCAGCAAAATTCAAAGAGTAAGAAAGCACACCACGGAGCGACACGGTACATAAATACCACTGAGTTAGCCACACGTAGAACCTATACAAAAGACATGAGCAGGTTTTGAGTGGAGAGTTCAGGCACCCAGCAAACACAGAAGCAGCGGGTGTGTGGAGCAGGAAGAACAAAGAGTGCAGAATAAAACTGCAAGGGGGAGAAATGCTGGGGTCTGTGACACAGATAGATATAGAGATAGATGCAGAAAGGAGCCAACAGAGCTGTTCACAAGTTAACACCACTACACAGGTGGGGAGTTACTTTGCCCCCACCAAGGATGAGGTGAATACACAGACTGAGACACACACAAACACAAGGGATTCAAACATCTCAAGGTCTTTCTCAAGGAGTTAAACAAGGAGCCCTTTCTTTCAAGCCAAGATGATGAGATTAAGAGAAACTCATCAGTTTTCATTTACACTCATGGAACTCTGAACAAACAGAACAGAACTACTTTAAGATGACAATTTCCTGACTTAAAGAGATGCCTTCAAATTTCATTTGTTTCTAAGTAAATGAGCAAACTCCACAAGTTCCTATTTACCAGACCTGCCCTCTGCAGTCAAACACACACCTGCTCACTTTAATGATTAAACCCAGTGTTGGTGATTTGTCTTTACATAGCATGGGCCTACACAGCTATCAGAGGATGGGAGCTGGATTCTGATCTGGCCCAAAGATGATGAACAGAGCAGTTAACCCAATTCTGACCATGGCATGTCTCCTGCTGGCAACACCTGGGCTCAGTTTGACTCCCAGGTCCCACACTGCACTGCCACTGGTGACTACAAAAAGCCCCAACTTCCTATTAGGAAGTCAGAAAACCATGAAGAGAAGCCACTGAGAAACCATAACCATGGAGCCCCATCAAGTTACTGTTAGGATCACACGCAGACCAGAGCCACAAAACACCTCAGAGCTAATGTTTACACTTTGCTCCATAAAATCCAGTGGGGAAAACAGTGGGAGGAATCTAGCAGCCCAAAAAGATGACATTTGTGTAAATATCTGCCTCCAACCACTCAGTTCCTAACCCTGCAGGATTTCAAAGTCCATAACTTCTTTTAGCACACCAGCTGCTTCTCCTTCAGAAGCGGTGACAGCAGCAGTGCGAAAACGACAGGACTTGGACACAAACCAGGTTTATTTAAAAACATTTCTATATATTACACACAATATTCCAAGCTAAAAGAACATTATGGACAATGCTAAGTCAAGCATTCAGAGCCCAGAAGTCAGATCCCCTATGCAATCTCAGTGTGAATCTCTGTTATGTTGTGTGCTACTGACTTCACTCACACAATCACGTGCGATTGCTCCTGCAGGACCCTTACTCACTCAATGGATAGGCCGGATGGTTTTCAATTAATGAGCAGCTACTCAGCCTTTGTTTTCTCCTTGTTGTTTAGTGTGCAGCCCAATGCTGATGCCTTGCCTCCATGGGGGGTTCCTCAGAAACAGCTGAACCCTTGTTGGATGCTTCATTACACATCATTGCCTCTCTGGTTAGGTTAACCCACTTGACCTCACCAAATTCAGACTCTACTCTGAGCACATATGATTAATGTATCCATTGCTTTTCCAAGGTTCACATTACTAATACATTTTAAGGAATTTATTGTCCCAACACTTCCATTTTCTCTAACCTGGTGAAAAATTGGTTAGAAAGTTTATGTGTTATAAAAGTATCCCTTAATTCAGAATCTCCCATGTAGAAATTGAGGGCATGCTTCTGTATAGCGCTTGGCATTATATGGTGCTTTAAACACTGAGAACTCAGGTCCAGCTGCAGCTCTAAGTATATGGTGCTGCTGCAGATCAGATATTGCTTCAAACTGAGTATCTGGAAAATAAGGAACATTCAGTTAATGAACACTTCAAAAAAGGTTTCCTTTGCAGCAACTTGGCCTTAGAATCTCAGTAGTAAAGACAGAAATTGAATCACCTTTTCCAAGGCTGTGTTTAGCTGAGTTAACAGTGAGAGCTACTGATGTGGTTATCAGACAGAAGCAGCAGTGAAAGGCACCCAGGTCCACAGACCCAAAAGATCCAGGACCAGGAAGAAAAGGGGAAGACAAAGAGAAGCACCCAGAGTTACCAGGATAAGGGGACTCATCACTCTCCTTCCACTAAAACCAGTGTCAGACAGACTCTTGTACATCAGTGACCCTGTTGAGATTACCTCCTTTCTTCCTGCATTCTGTTCAGAGCCTGTTGCTTGTTTCCTTCAGGTCTCCCTCTTTTCCATCACTGCCAAACTATCTCTGCCCCAGTTCTGTCTTCACATCTGATTCTTCATCCTATTGCCCCATTTTCCTAACCAGGCACCATCAGTGTCCATGTTCTTGTTCTGGTCTCTGCAGTCACTCCCCTGTCAGACCGGGGATCCAGCTCCTTCCCTTTTCCAATAGTCACATCCCAGAACTCAGCGCTCGCAGAAGAGCCCAGCTCCAGTGCCTCCTGGCTGGGCTTCCAGGAATCTCCAAGCTGATGCTGTTTCCCTGTTGAAAGAAAACAAGAGGTCTTGTTCACCTTGGGTCTGCCAGCTGTGGAAAAGGGCTGCCTTACACTCTGGAAGCTGCTCTATTTCCATTTTAGATGAAAATCAGAGGTGGGAGGACAGGAGCCCAAACACAAAGCACAGGAGGGTACATGTAGCACAGGAAAGTGCCCTCACAAGGGTACACATTGTAGAATCCCAGACTGCTTTGGGTTAAAAGGGACCTCAAAGCTCATCCATTTCCAACCACTTGCCAAGGACAGGAACACCTTCCACTAGAGCAGGTTGCTCCAAGCCCCATCCAACCTGGCCTTGAACACTGCCAGGGATGGGGCAGCCACAGCTTCTCTGGGCACCCTGTGCCAGCGCCTCAGCACCCTCACAGGGAAGAACTTCTGCCTAAGAGCTCATCTCAATCTCCCTTATGTCAGCTTAAAGCCATTCCCCCTTGTCCCTCACTACATGCCCTTATCAGAAGTCCCTCTCCAGATTTCTTGTAGGCCCCCTTTAGACCCTGGTAGACTGTTATGAGGCCTCCTCTGAGCCTACCAGCTCTCTTTCATTAATATCCTTTCATGACAATAGATTTTATTGCAGGAACTCCAAACCTAGCTTACACAAAATGATCTAGCACTCCTGATTTTATTCAGGAAAAACGTTAGATAAGCAGAAGTTATCCTCTTAATAACCTTGTTTCATTGAGCCTGGTTTACGCAACTGCATGGACAAGTACTTTGTAAGTTTATGCATTTACAGACATTCCTAGATATTGTCATGCCACAGTCAGACTTGACACCTGCAGTTAGAAAGCAAGTGGTTAATCTGCTCATTACCACAGACATGAGAAATGCATCCCATTTGGAATGATGTCTCCATAAAAAGCAACCTAAACAACAAACACAAGTTATCTTTCTAATGCCTTTCTAATTCTTGATTAAGCATTTCTGCAAGCTAACAAAGTGGATGCAGATGCTGAAGTTTCAACTTAATGAGTCAGATGCATCAAGGTCTACTTTCAGGTTTTTGCTTCTGGCAATTGTTTGATGCCTTCCTGCTTTTCGTGGTAAAGGGGAAATAGAAGCGTAAGAGACATCTTACAATCCACCTGCCAAACAGATTTATTCAGAAGAATAGGCCATTTGCTAAACTTTCACTATACATACATAAAGAATGAAGTTGCCAAAGCCACTGAATCATTGACCCCCAGAGTTTATTTGCTGTTTAACCTTCATGGGCTTTGGGGCATTTTTAACAGCAATGTTGTCAAAAGAAAGTTTAATATTAACGTCACAATTAACACCACTTCCTATGTTTCCTTACAGCTTTAAATACAATTTGTGTTCAAATAAGAATTGCTATAGCAGCTCTAATTTGGCAAATCTCAACGACATTATATTTGATGATAAAATAAAACCCACTGCCTATCACAATTCTGAAGTATTTTCTTCCTGTCCATCATGTGATGTGAACTGCTACATGAATTTGGGGAGTCATCACAACACCACCAGACTCAGCATTATTAGTTTAAATTTTTATAGGGACGGAAGTGTTTCTTGGATCTTTCACCACTGAAACTCACCATGAAAAGAAACCAATAGCAGAATTCTGTCCTCAGATCACTCAGAAACAGCTACTTTTCCCTAGCAGGAACTACACTGACATTGTGATTCAAAAGCACCTGGAACAGAACTTCATGGAATTTCTAGGATCTATCCTCTTTTTCATTACAAACAAACAAAACACATCAAAATCCACTATTTCACTTGCTTTGTAACTGGAAAAGGCTATAGTCCTACACTGACACTATTTTGTTCCTTTAAACTGGGGACTTTTCATATAGTGTAAGGGCACTTCTTGAGTATGTTACTGTCTTAAAGTCCTTAAACTGGAACTGGATAAGCTTTAAGGTCCCTTCCAACCCCAACCATTCCACGATTCTATGATCATACAGCACTGTTTTGTAGGACATGTAATGGGAACCTTTGCTGTCTATCTAAGATCATCCATAATCATACTTTGGTTTGATTTGACATACTGAGCTTCTAAAAGGAAAGCCTGCTTACAGCCTTGTCATTACTTGGTAAATAATAGCATGGATAGACTACATATTACATGGGCTATAACAAACTCAGAGACAGAAGGGGATTTTACTTACTTAAATGTTGTGTTACCTTGTAGGCAACATAATTGCAAAGATATTATTAAGGAAGAAATTACACCCCCTGAATAGGGCATATATAATGCTCTAACTTTCCACAGCTACATCGGATTCAGCAAGATAATTCTCATTAGTACAGCCCTGGAAAATAGATATACTCTTACTTTCTCAATGCAATATTATTTTAATTACCTTGCTTACAATGTAAATGTATATAAAAGAAGCTATCTGTGAGCTAGTCATACTTCATAATATCAGGCGTACTCACTGTGCATGCAAATAAGTTAAACACTAAAATAAACAGATAGCTCTGGAGTTTGGTAAAAGGGTATATAGGTTTCTACCAGTAGCTTACCATCAAACTCATCCTTAACTGCAGATGGCAAATCATTACTACTTAGTAACTATTAGTTTGTCCAACATCATATCATTTCATCCTATTTCCTAATGGGCAGATGTTGCCAGCAGAAAGATCATTATTAAAACTGGTACTAGATATTATCTTTTTGCAACTTTAGCAGAGAAATCACAGAGTACACAGGAAGGGATATTTAGTCCTTTCATTCTCATTGTTGTCAAGTACAAAACAGGAATGAAACAGTTTTTGAAGCTAAATGGAGAAATTCCCATGTACTGAACTACAGATATATACTCTGTGAATGTATCATTTGAGTCTTTGAGACCAATAAACAACTTCTGTCACATGCAGTTAAATCACATGAATTGCTTAAAAACTGGCACACTGTATTCCATTTTACTGCATGCTTGCTCATGTGGTATATGGTATCTGCTGTTTCAATTTCCCTCAGGATTTTAAATCATTCCCCAAAATAGGCCATACAGCAGCAAATTCTCTAGAGAATAAGAGAATAAATTTTGCAGTTGGCAAGTTAAAAATTCATTTTATTATTTTCTGGATGCTGGCAATTTCAATCAGAAGGTGGGTGGTCAAGTAACATCACTATCCCTATAGCAGAGCTGTTCATTCTCTGTCATTCTTTTCACTGGTATAGCTTCAACCTCTGGGACAAAGACTGGATTTGTACACATACATGATGCTGTTCATGATTACAATTCCTCTATCAGAAGTGTTGTGTCAAGGACACATGCAGAACACCATAAATTGTTTACTAAATATTGAATGCTCTCCATTAGCAATGAAAAGAAAAGCACTGAGAGGCACGCTGGGCTTATGATTTGTGTGGCTATTCTTACATGGCTTGAGAGCTGTTGGAATGAACTCACTTTCACTGCATGCCATCCAAGAGCAAGCAGCAGATTCATTGCAAATCTGAGCAAAAAAAGACTGCAGAGAAAAAGATGAACAACCCTAAATCAACAGCTGGTTGCACTAATGGCAAAAAGTATTTAAAAAACAACTGGAGAAGAAAAATCCCACCTCTTAGGCTTTACAGCACTGTGATGATACTACAGCTTGCTCGCATTTGTGTCTTGTAATTCCTATCATGGAATATTTGCACAAACATCACCTATTGAATAAGTTCATTATCACATAAACCACTGAATTACAGAATGGCCACAGGCAAATCTTTTATTCTGCTCTTCTTCAGATTAGCAGAGTGTATGCAAATCATCTGATATCAGTTATTTTTGTAACCAATTGTCTCTATAGCCATTTAAGCAACATCATATTTGCTCTACTATGCATCTTCCTGATTAAAACACTGATTTATGTTTCCTTTCTCCTATTTAAAATGTCTGCAGTTATTCAGGAAAATGTGATGCTAATATTATCATTTCCAAATATCATCTTGTAACTGTATATTCATGTGCTATTAACAAGGTCGAGTAGACCACATATAAGAAGAGATTCCAGGGTATCCGCCTCAGGCTCCTGTTGCATAGTCTGTAATGTATGATGTAACTATTTATTTCATCATGATACGTAAAATAAGACCATTCAAATGCCTTGCAAGGACTCATAAAAATTGTTTCCAAATTTTTATCATTTGCAGGTGTTAAAAAAGCACTAACCATTGGTTGCAATGTTATTACTCATGTCAAACTACAGTGGCAAAGGGTTCATTGCCTATATTTATGTGAAGATTCTATCCTGTCTTTCTTTAATCCTTCCCTCTTTGCTGTCTGATTTAGCCAATTCTCTGACTTTTTCATTTCCGATCTCCAAATACTGCAGGAATGATAAAGTCAGTGTGTTGGTAGAAGTGCCATAAAACCTAACTCTCCTCCCCATGCGTTCTGCCCAAGGCACGTCCTGACAGTCATTAGCTGAGTGCCATGTGGGGGTCCACCAAGCGATGTGGCAGTCACATCACTCTCTTGCCTTTCCCATAACTAAACCTGAAGCACTGAAAAAATGTTATGGGAATACCACATAAACAGCATTGCTTCAAGGAATAAGGAAAGCAGAATGTATTTCTTGATGTGGAGAACAGGGTCTATTTTTTTGAAAAGGAGAAAGATGGAGACAAAAACCTGTTTTCCCTAAACTTCATATGCCCATTTTTTTACATCTAACCAGTTTGCACCACCTAAAAGTTTGTTCTAATTTCAGAATATATTAAGTATTTATCTCCAAAGCCAGGCTTGCTAGATATGAATTGGGTATTTAAAATGCTTTGTTGATGTCTGGTTGAGAAGAAAACTGCAGGCTAGAAGAATAGGGAGGAAGGACAAAGTTTAAATCCTGGAGTGTGACCTCAACAAAATCCTCTGTATTTCTCATTTTAAGAAAGCAAAAGAAAATTCCAGAGATTGTTCCCTGCCTACAGATAAGATTTGCATGGCTGCGAAACAATGTCATGCATACTGTGAAGTCGGATGTTTTAAGTTATCGTCATAATTGCCTTCAGGACACTGAAATACTCTTCAGAGAACACAATGTACAAAAATCCCACTGGTTATAGGCAAAGGACTTGAGCAGAATTTTGGGCATCTAAGTACAACTCCTAGTGGCCAATGTCCAGTTGTTTAGCAAATGTGCTCTGCAAAAGGAGAGACTACACAGGAATTAGAAGAGATAAACATAAGGTGTCCTCATTACAGCAAGGTACCTGAGAACAAGTAGTTGCTGTGCAGCCTACTCGCATCTTAAGGCTTTACAACAGCCTGTTTGTCAAACATGCACCACAGCAAACACATATGCACATATGCAAACACATTTTAGAATAAAACTGGGCAAGACAGTGTGATCATTGTGTTAATATTTAAATTAGTCCAGTAAATAACTTCAAATTAGTAACTGCTTTCCCTTGGTAGTGAATGAGGTTTAGAACCAAGACTACTAAATTCAAGGAACAGAGGTGCACTGCCGCAGGTAGTCAAAACATTCCTTGGAAATTGATTCCATACAAGTAACACTGCAGTGGTAATATCTGGTGCCCTGTAGAGATGAAAAGATTTTCTCCCACTCCTGCCCACCCTTCCCACTTGTTTGTAAAAGTTCACTTCAACACTCTGTAAAAGCAAGTTGTTTGTTAAGTCTTACAAAGGCTTTTTGAACTTAAAAGTAAATAGGTATTTCAAGGATCTCAGAAATACTACCATACTCCCAGTAGACTTTTAAAGAAATACATTTTTAATCCTGGAGAACAAAATGTATTTAGGTTCTTTCAAATGAGGTATAATTTCCTTGGGGGAGATGATCATGAAGAAATTATTCAAGCCTCATATCTTGAATAGTTTAACTCAAAGCTGGAAAATACGAGCTAAGGGACACATTAACATTTTCCAGAGGCCCCGTACTGACCCAGGAGAATCCTCACTGGATTGCCACTCGAGTACAGAGAGAGCTCAACTGGACGTGTTTTTCCTTCAGAGCTGCACTCCATCAACAGATACCATGTGGAGTCAAAGCTTTCTCTCTGTCCACACTGGAACCATGTCTTGCTGTTAGCACGAAGAAATTCCTTCTTCCTTCTGAACCCACCGACAACCACCTCTTGAAAACTTAAAAGAAGCCATGTGACTAGTTTTAGAGCATGAATCTCTATTCCTAAGAGGGATGTCCTTAATTTTGCCCCGTGAAAAGTACCAGGTTTCTCCTTTAAACCAGTTCAGGCAAGTAAAAGCTACAATGATAACAGTTCTAGGACCCTATCTTCCCTTTTCAGTTTTAAACCTCAAGAGAATACGTACGCTTTCTTAGCCAGGTCTTTTTTCAGTCCTCCCTCCCTTAATCAAGTAGCAGTTACCCTCTCCTGGGTAACTTCAGCCGTTCTATTCTCAGTACTGGAAGATTCACCACAAAATTCAAACAGTGGAGTAATGCTGTCCATATGCTGTATAATTACATGGGAATTACACAGAACAGACATCTAAGACATGAGCAGCCAAAGGTGGACTTCTGTAGAGTAGTTTCTTTCTTTTCTACAGTTTAATTTTATTTGTTTTTTCTTAAGATAACCTTCTAATAACTCTTTTGAAATTTACTCTACTAAGCCATTGAAACACCCTCAGTTAAACTGTAAATACTATTTGCAATTACAAACATTTCTGAGGGCTAAACTAAGTATATGCTTGAATATGAGCATTATTCTGTCAACATTTCTTCCACAATATCTTTAGTCTCCAACAAAGACCTAAATTACTTGACACTGCAGACACAAAGGAGGTCTCTTTCTCAAGAGTCAGCAATACTAAATCCCTGTTTGTTACCCAGTTCCGGTTTGAGAAATACATCCTACTCTCAGAAGAATACATCCTTTCCTTACTGTAACCCCAATGTGCTATTTCCCTGTGATTACTCTCTTGAACTCATGAGTTTCCTGGATACTTATAAAGTGATATATGACATAGTTCATGTAAGGAATGGCAATACACACTTTTCTTTGCTTGTCTGCTATGAAGGCAAAGTGCTGGAGAGATGACTAAGGGACTACCCTAACAGTATCAGGAAGCACCTCCATTTGTGCTTGTTTACCTAATCCCTAGTTTACCTAATCCCTGTGCATTACAGGAAAGATATCTGTGCCTGTCAATTAAATACTTGACTCTGACATGAACAGTCCCCACTATGTGCAATATAATTTGACAGGTTATGTACTTTTCAGGGCGTCAATATGCCCACAGCACACTAGCGTTGGGTTCTTTAATATACAGGGGACAGGACAGGCCTTGCAGACTAAAAGAGAAAAACCTTGTCAAGGCTGAATAATCAGGCAAAGAAAACCACTGATTTATCAGAGATAAAGTCTAGACAAAGATAAAAAGTTAAAAATATTGACTGAAATTCAACTGTTGCACTGGACCAGCAGAAACCAGGATTTACCTTCTGGCAACCAGAATCCAGGCTCCAGGCTGAACATGAATACAGCAACAGCACTGGGGAAACAGCTTCCCTCAGTTATGATTTCAAATGCCCTGGGTAAAGTTAGTCAAGGAAAATACCTTGAAGCTACCTCCACAGTATATTTCAAAGCTTGTGATCTATCAGTACAGGCTTTATTGATATCTTCACATTTGAAATAGGGAATACCTGCCTGATACTTTCTCCACAAATAAAATGAATGTTAAATGTTTGACTTGCACATTGTTTCAAGTCAGAGGCTGATAAAGCTGCAATAATATCAGCAATTCCATCCACTGTGTGAGCTACGCTCTGTAGCAGGATGAGCTTTCAGTTTGTCTTTGAGAGTTCCTGATTTAGAGGGTATAACATTAAAACAACCAAGACGAAGACGACATCATGCCATTATTTCCATAAGTTTATAATAACAGAATATTACAAAAGAAGCAAGCTTGCCAAAGGAAGGAAAACATAATTGAAATATTTTTGAACCACACATTTTAGATAAGCAGCATTCTAACAATAAAGGTCTCCTTCCTGAGGGAAAAATGCCTCGCTCCTATTTCAAAAGCATGTGAAATATTCATAATGCTGCCTTGAAAACCAGTATTTACATGAACAGTTGGAGAATATAAATGCTGTATCAGTGAACCCAAGTGGTGCTACCAACTCTACAAATAGCACAGATGCAAACATAAGACAACTACAGCTAAACTTAAGTATGCCACCAAAATGCTAATATTCATGGCTATAGGGGAACACCTAATAGGAAAGAGCTTTCTATTTGCTTTTAAATCACATTTTGGCTCCATACTTTGGCTTTTCACACATATCACTTACTAAATGGTTGTCTGGGTTTGAGTAAACATTTGAGCAATAGGCAATGTTCAGCTTCAGCGTCCTACAGTTTATCTTAATTCATTATTGCCAAGAATATACAGATTACATGTCCTCACCTGTTTGTCTTTTCTGTGCTTGCAGTTAAAGCATATAATTACCAATTCATCTGCAGTTGTGTTTGACATTTAAAGCCAAAGCAGCTCTGACAGCAACTTCCATAAAACTTGGAAGATTTACCTATACATCTCCCATTCTTCATTTCACATACTGTAGCCTATTACTTTTCCTCCATAGCCCAAAGCCATGCCTCTTTCAACCTATAGACAAACTATCCTGCTTCTGCCTGATGGGAGGTTTAGTGCATGAATTAGCTCATATGCAGTTTAGCATTACTTCTTGAGTTTTTTGTTGAGCACTCCAGGAGTCAGACTCAGCTGAAAGCTAGGTTTACTTAAGTGAGCACATCTGGAATTTTCACCCCTCTGAATAAAGAATTCTACTACTTCCATGTTCAACCTAGGCAATTAAGGATCCTTGCTTCGTGTGCTTCTAGACCTAGTTAGTCATTCACTAGGGTTTTACAGAATTCAACTATCAGCTTCATGTTGTTACCGCAGTTACTGCAACTGCAGTAAGAATGACTATTTTTCATTAATTAGCTTCTTTCTTTACAGAGCTCACTTGATTCTGATGCAACCCATACAGCCAATTTGACAGCTCATCTACATTCGTGTCATTCCCAATTAAACTCCAAATATATTGTTATACCAACGATTTAAGTATATATATACTGTAATTCACTACGCAGCCATACAGGATTTGACTGCTGTATCCTGCAGGAATTCATACAAATTGGTCTGGGCAACGCTGAGTGAGGAAAACCTTGCTGGCACCTTGTCCTAAGAAGAACACTCTTTATACGCTGCCACACAGAAACTGAAGGAGTGGAAAATTGTTCCTTCTTTTGTCAGTCTCCTGCCGAAACAGGAATAATTCTTATTCCTGTATATGTAAAACTACTTCCTAGAGGCTTTCTGTACTGTAGCCCCTGCCTTTCAAGCCCAGAGTGTCAAGCATCTGCTGTTCTCTCCTTCCACTGTCTTGACCAACTGCCTGCAGAATTAGTTTGGTTTTATCATATGGTAACAAATGGACACTCCATCTGAAAAAAATAATCTAGCTATTTATACAGAAATCAGGCAAAAAATAGAAGTCAGACAGCTTGTCCTGACTTGGCTGCATGGCTTGAACTCAGTCCTGCCTCAGAAGGTACTGACCTGTCTGTCAGTCTGGGCTCCTGGCTGAAGCTGATTACCATCACTTCCTCTACTTGCTCCTTAACCTCGAGTCACTGTCCCTGTTCACCTTGGTGTTACACTTGGCTCCCAGCTTGCCTTCCCTTACAGAGCAGTGCCTACCAGTGCTGCTCCCCAAGACTTCCCCAGGCTGATATCCATAGCAGGTGGTCAGAAGAAATTCTAGGAGTATAGAAGGTTCAAGGAAAATTAGGAAGTAGCCTAAGAGCAGGATGTTTCTACTGGTAGGAAACCCAATGTACTTTCTCTCCTTGAAAACATAAGCCTGTATTAAACAGTCACAGTGATCTGCTGAAAGCCTCATTGGGATTCTTGGAAGTGAGGGGAAAGGACAAGGGACAGTGGGAGAGAGTCCAGGTGGGAAGTGGCAAGACATTCTGAAACTGCTGAAGAAGTGGAACAGCTGGCTGTGCTCTCAGATTGACACAACCAGCACATAAAACACATGAGAAGCACTGCTTGCCTAAATACTTGAGTCTCTCTTAGCTCTTCTATTCAGGAGACAGATACACGCTTGGGTATTATCAGTACCCAAGAAAGAATGCAGTTCATATCTAAGCTTTTTAGCAGCCTTGTTTATACTTTCATGAGGAGGATGAGGGAAAGGAACCCAACTGCACTTCAGATAAGGAAGTCAATGAGGCAGAAAAATAATGTCCCAGTATAAATCTGTGAGAACAAAGCCTGGATTAACCACACAAGCCACCGCACAGAGCCAATCTGTAGTTTCAGTCTTGCTCTGCACTACAGCATTTACAGGGAGATGGATGGTTCTTTCCACTCCAAGTACTGCAGATGTTGGACACCATCAAAGCAGTCTGCCAGCTATTCCTCTGGCCATGTCTCTTGCAGATATTTACACACATGGATTGCACAAGACAACAAATCCAGAAAAAAATGAGAGCAAGAGGCTGCAGAACACCACAGTAAAAATGCAAGCAAAACAAAGCAATAAGAAATACTCATTTTCCATCAAAACCCTGTGAAGTATCCTGGCTTTGGCACAAAGTTTATCTCACAACCATCTTCCATAAAAACAAGTACCTTGTAGTAGTAGAAGTTTAATGCAACAGCAAAGTACAAGAAACTGCGACCAGGCTATAGAGAAGATATAACATATAAAAAGATGTAACACTTGGCAATCTCACCTCAGTGTCAAGGGATAACTTTTACAGCATTTCTTAGTTATCCCTTTCCAAGGGATAACTCTTTTCAAAGACAGTGTGAATTATACAGAGGAGTATGTAAACTTACTGGCTTTCTTTAGAAAGAAAAACACAAAGTCCCCCTCTCCCCCTCAGCAAACACATACATTTTCAAGCACAGAACTGAATTTGAAGATGTAAGTTGTTGTTCAACAAAATGCTGATTGGATGATGCAGCTCCAAAGGAAATTTAATTTTCTAAAGTTACCCATTTTTCCATAAAACACAGTGTCTGAAATAATAATGTTGGCTGAAAGTGTTGATCAGAGGACAGCCTCTATAGTGCTCATATGGTTCTTTAATATGTTTATGCATTGCAAATGACACAGTTAATAATTTGTTAAAGTTAAAGTAAAAGGAACACTTAGCATTATATCATTACTGGTTTCTAAAGACCTAGAAGGTAACATTTAATTTCATCTGGTCAAAAGCTGGCTTCTGTGAAAAATATTTAAAAGGCATTTTTTTCTACATAAAAAGAGATCGTTAATGTTGAAACCTGGCAATTTTCAAAGAAAATCACTTTCAAAGAAAAGAATATGAAAAAGTTTAATTAAAAAATCCTTTGGAAGAATCTAGCAAATATACGTATGGAATATGCCTTAAGCAAAAATTCCAACTACAGCCTATATGTATTACATAAGGGATTGGAGTCATTAATAAGACATTAGGCGGAAAAGATTAGCAATGTGTGTTCTGCATTAGAAAAGTGTTTTGTGTATGTAAGAACATCTGCACAAAGTCAGATCAAAGGCCATCTAACCTTCTTATCTCCCATCTCACCAGTGAAAAGTCTCATATTAGGGAAGGATTGTGAGATACAGGTAAAAAATAAAGTGATCTTTTGATCTTTTTCAGCACATTCTAATGCCTAACTCTTGTGTCCATGTCTCTGAAAGATTCTCAGAATGGTAAAATTTAAACCAAATGAAGACAATGAAAACTACCAATAGAAGCTTTCTCTTGTCAGTGCAGAAAACAGACTGTTTAAGATGCAAGCTGCCATCCTCAATTTTTCAGTAACCTGTTTCATCTGAAAAGGACTTTGTTATTCATTTGGAGGAGCTGCTATTTGAAATATAAACTATTACTGCTCTATATATGCGCAGCGAGATGACTACTGAACATGTTTAAACCAAAATCCAAACCAAAGTTTTATACTACCTAAAATAAAGGAGTTCAGAGCAGAAAACATTTCTGCATGGGAGAAAAATAATAGCACAAAAACATCTGAAAAACCCCACTGTTACAGGTGGGCTAGTAGTGTCTCTTGTGTTATTTCCCTCTAAGACCATATTTTCAGATTCTCAAAGATGAACCAGCATTAAAATATTAAAGTTGGTAGACTAAATGCACTGGGGAAAAAGCTAATGAGGGATGGCTGTATTTGGCTCTCCAGGGTGATAACACAGACTGATGAAACTTGTAACCAGACAGTTTATTTGGGCGTAATGTTTCAACCCATTATCTTAAACATTCATTATCATTACAATTCTCTTTTCTTTTTTAAAAGGTTCAGCTAAAATGACATCAGATCTTTCTGAAGCAAAACATTTGTTGTTCTGACAGATCTTTCAAAATGTGCTACCTCATAACTACCAATTGCGGTTTTAATGCTATTTTTAACCTACTATTTTAGCTATTATTTTATAATACACACTTTGCTTAAGCATTTGTTCCTTGCCTTCACTGAAGTTTACTTCTGCTTCATAAAAGGGGATCTTTCTTCTACTGTAGTATTCATTGGGGGGGGAAGCATCTTACTTGATTTTGTTTAAAAAACTAAGTAATATATTGTAACCTATGTACTGCACTTCTGTTTTAAGCATAGATATGGGTTTGATCAAAGCACTCTTCCCCTTAACCCCTCCCAAACACTAACCTGTACTGCTGGTGACAGCTCTGGATTGCTCTGGAAATTCTAGCACAGCCAGGTAGGAATCCCCAGGAAAAGCTTCTTTTGCCCTTTTTAGCCCAGCTGGAGAAATAGCCATCAGCAGGAACACAGATTTCCTTAACCAGCTCAATCAGAGTGTTCAGGTGAGACTGATACTTACAGCATTCAAAAAGCTTGAACACCATGTTCAGGCACATCGAGCCTGTCCACTGCGTCACTTGTACTGCCAAAGGCCTTTCCTGGCTGGTCTCCCAGGTGGCTACGGCATGTGGCGACCCCCTTGGAAAGAGCTGACAACCTATTTCCCAAAGTCCAGTGCAAACCCACAGCTGATGGCACATGCACCACTGCTTCAAAATGCTGAGAGGTCAAGCAGTTTTATCACCTTCTGAGAAGGGTGAGGGACAAGCTTTGGAAGCACTGATATTGCTGCTGCTGATGTTTGTATGCAGAAGCAGAAGTGATCAACCTTCATTCACACATCTGCTCTATAGCAGCAAACCACTTCAGTGACCACAGTGTTTGTCTGTTTGCATGTTTCAAATGAAAAATCACCCCAGAGTGTAAGACCAGCACAAAGCTCAACCTTCAGATACAAACCAAGCAGCATAATGAAGTCCTGGACACTCACACTGGCCTCTGCCACAGGGAACATCATCCTTTTAGTGCTGCTGACATTTCAGAATGAGGTCCTGAGGCATTACACCCCCAAGGGAGTAAATAGATTAAAAGTATACCAAGCTTTTTTGCAGTAGCTTACCAGAATCTCACACAATCAGACCCAAGCTGTCATTCTTAGCCATTACACCACAGTCAGTATTTATAATACGTGGATACAGAAATGTCCAGACCAAAGCAAGACACAAATTGATTCAGAATTGGAGTATCAAGGTCTTTAGGAAACCCTCCACAAAGAGTCAACTGTTTGAACATACATTATACTGCTTTTGTAGAAATGATCATGTATCTAGTATACATATGTATATAAATATATAGTAACATCATATATACATACATAAATGTATAGATATGTAGCTACAACATGACAGCTTTAAAGTTTAACTTGTTTCTAATTTATACAAAATGTATTTTTCCACTAGAACAAAATCAAGAGACAGTGAAGAATCTTTTTTTAAAAGCAGAAATAAAGAGTTCATTAAACTATTCAGTAAAAGTACAGGAGCTTTTATTCAGCTGGGTACTCTGCACCAGCACATACTAACAGCCTTTCTGCCAGCACTACCTGAATGAGGTATGCATTTCTCAGCCACACATTTTCACAGCTCAGCAGCAATGATTTGCACTTAGAGACACTGGCGCAGTATGACTGACAGTGGGCTCAGACCTGCTCATTGCTCACCAACATCATTACCTACCGTGAGATGCATCTTTCAAGTGTCACAGCATTGCACAAATATTTTTTACAAAACATGGGAAGAGTCATGCCCCAAATCTTAATTGGAAAAGCCAGACCTCCCCAAATGCTGGGTCAGACATATTTTACCTGCTGTATTGCTTTTGGTAACGCCTCTAAACTCCAAGCAAGGATCCTACTGTCTTAAGGATAAACAAAACAAGACAGGCACCTGAACAGTGTATTTTACAGAGGTTTCAGTGTAGCTGTCAAAGAGGAGATAATCAGTACTCAGCAGAGTATGACTGAGCACCTTCATTTGCCTGCTGCTGTCTACACGACCTAACACAAGGCGTGTGGAAATACACAGGCTCTGAGGAGGGTGGGGACAGCAGAAGGGCTGATAAAGCCTCTCCAGCATGGAGAGACACCCACACTGCTTACAGCCTGCTTTTCAGTTGAGCTATTTGTGAACTCAAGTGAGAAGCTGTGGTAATGCAAGTGTATTTCCAGTGCCCAAGCTGGCTCAGTAACCTTTCCATGGCATTGCTGTGCATCATGCTGATATGCACCATCCCTGAAAAATTCCTCCTGTTGGAGAGAAGTGTTTGGAATACAAGGATAGTCAACATGTGAAACATTCAGCTACACTACTGCAAGATCCATACAAGTAACTCAGGGTGCTTTAAACTAAAGAAAAGATCCCTTGTGTTTGTTTCTAAAAGCCATAGGGAATTTCTTAAGAAGTAATAAATGAAAACTAAGACTGCTCAAGAATTATTTACTGGTAATTTTTCTTTGTATTTTGGAGTGTATGAGGACTACTTGAAAAACATTCATAAAGATTCAAGAGAACATCCTAGCAGTTTCTGTTCTTAGGATACGCTGGGATGCCAATATCAATGGTTTAAGCCACTTTCAGACCCTGAGAACATGATGAAATCTTTGAGTAACTAGTGAAGACTGTAGATACAGAAATGTAGATATAAAGAAATAATTAATTTGGTTTAGTGGAGGTCTTAAAATTAATAATGACGAAATTGTTGAATGAGTAAAAAATCCCAACACCAGTATAGTCCAGAGAGCAACAATTCAGTTATATCAACTAAAGTATGAACTTTTAAAACCACTTCAGAGAATAACTATCCTTCAAAATACTCCAACTTCTCAAGCTTTTTAATTAGATGTAACATCAGTAATTAACAGTATAATATATTAAAGGATATGAAATGAAAGCATCTTGCATGCTTAGCTGCTGTATCCTGCTTATACATGCTAGGCTGGGGACAAGGAAGAAGTTTCCAGCAGCCACATGGACACAAGAATGCCAGCTTTTGCCTGCTCTGTGAGGTACAGATCATTTCTGCAGACTACTGGGGCATATTCTATGCAGCTTAAAGCTGGCAGAATAATCTCTTCCCCTGAAAACATTTCTGATATCTTTTCTCTTAGTCTTTCCAACTCAAAAATTCGATTCTCAAACTCTGCTAAAATACCTTATTAGTGAAACCGAACCCATGCCATGTGCTCTGTACCTCCTAATTGACCAAGGAAACTTAGGGGCAGTAACTCAACCCATAGTTTCTTAATGGACTGAGCTGATGATCAGGTTGGAAGTAAAAAAGGGACTGCGCTCTCACTCTTACTTCTGTGCAGTAAGAGCTTTACAAGTTGGTGACAGCTCTGCTAAATTGGATTTAGTACTGTGCTATTTCATTTGGCAAGGAAACAAAGTAATGGGAAAAGGGAGCCCTGGAAATGCACTGTAACAAGTTCTTCTGCCAGTTTTTTCTTACGTAATTAGACCTCTTGATACAAGCAATCAAGTGGAACTGGGCTTGCCCAAAGCGTAACATACCCACCTGCTTTTCCTATATGTACGAGTTTGTACAAATGAGGCTTAGATCCCATTTTGTCATACCTATTCTATTCTACACAATTGGTATTAGGCTCTCTGGGTACTTATTTAATTGGACAAATGGATAGCAAGAAGAGTCAGTACTCCTCTGCAGTGTATTTGGTATAACGACATGCTTAGGTGAATGCTAAGTACAAATCCTCACCAGAACTGAGCAATGAGCTGCCTTCCTTCAGACTACTTCAGGGAAATCTTTGCAAAATGGGGCAAGTAATGGATGATCTGACTGAAAGTCTGCAAAATTCTGTGTAACCTAATTCTGTAGGGCCTAATGACTGCTGTCACCTTCCAGGAGTCAACAAGTGCCCTTTACAATGCTGACTAAACCAGAGTATTTAGGATCATCAGGACTGCCAGTGAAAATGCCTCTCAGTGTTACCAATCCTCACTGTAATGCTCATGTTGCTATTGTGAAATTCTTTGTTTCTGCTAGTTGAGAAAAACTCAGATAATGCAGGCAATGTAAAGGTAACCAGAAATAAAATTTGTTATGCATCAAAACATATCCAGCATCCCAGGCGATGGGCACTTAGCTGAAGAAATTTTCCAGGAACAGGAATAAGATCAGGATTTTTAGTCACTTTAGGTAAGTGCAGTACTATGCCATGCCTATAAAGTCAAATATATTTGACAAATGTAAATATATTCATCATAAAGGCTCTGTTACTTATTATCTGAATCTCCAAATTCATTCTAAACCTCAGTTCCCATCATCTCAAAAGGATATTGAGAGGTACCAGTAACTTGCAGCAACTTCCCCAAGTAGTTTCTGCAAATTGAGGTTTGCTCAACTTACCTTTTTTATTTATAGACCTACCCATCAAATATTCAAGAAAACCAAGATGACCATTTCTAATCCAGCTAAGAATGGTACAACACAAGCCCTCTGAAAAATCTGCTGACTTCAAGCATAAATCTTCTGTTAGTGAACATTTCAATTTGCAGAACATGCATCCACAGAGAATCAGTCTCTTGGATTGTTTCATTCTGCAAAAGTTTCTCATTTCCACTGCTTTGGCATTTCACAACTAAGCAATTACTGTGGGTGTAAAATGTTCTGCCTTGCTGTCTAGGTCCATGTTTTAATGGGCGAAGGTAAAACAAATATCTTGAAATACATTTATTTCCCAGTTATGGCACCACAGTTCTTTTCAAGGAATAATTTCTTAGATGTGCTTTAGTTGTCCAGTTAGCAATGTCAATTTTTTCTATTACCAATGTTTCTCTTGTATTTGTGTTTGTCAGAGCTCTGATGAAAGTGAAAATCTCCTAATCACATTATATATATATTATGTATACACACACTAACTATATATGTATATACACACTATGTATAGTTTTGACTACTTATTTGGCGTGTTGTTTAGTTTGCTAACTAAATGACAAGAGGTAAAGTTAAAGTAGGTATCAAAATAATATCCAGTGTTAACCAAGCCGATGGACATAAATTCTATGTCCATCTAAATGCTAAATGCTGAAGGTTTTGAGTACTAATGTTCAGCTCTGCAAGCAGTGGGATTTAATTACATTTTGTTCTTAAACACTTGCATTGAACAAGGTGTCATTTAAAAAGATAAGTTAATATAATTATGTTTTAAACTTGCTACTGATTCAACAGTAAGGTTTCTTATTTGTTAATTTTGTTGGGTTTTTTTAAGTGAGAAAGACTTCAAGGGCAAATGACTGGCAGTAAAAGTAGAAACATTAACAACTTCACCTCCTCTTTCTGAGTTTCATGAAAAGGAAAGAAAGAAAACAAACACTATCTATTATAAGTTTCTTACTTCCCTGGCAAAATGAAAATACATATGCCAAGGCCATGACTTATGAATACAATAGCGTGGGTATTTTTAAAGGAACACCTTTAGTCCATAGTACTGCATTTGTAGGATTTGTAATAAATAGAGAAATCCGTAAAATACCCTTCATCTTGATGCCTTTTAAGTCAGGAAAGGCACAAGCCATCAGACAAGGAGAATAAACCTCAAACCTGTCATCTGGCAGGCTTGGAGCCTCCTGCAGACAGCATCTCTTAGTGACTCAGGGTGCTCATGCCCCCATTGCAGTGAAAACAAGAAACACAACAACCAAGATACTTTTGCAAACAAGTGACTAAAATCAAGGAGGAGAATGTAAGAAGCAACTCATCTCCCCAGGACAGTTGTCACTGTTGCTTTTCTGTTACCGTGAAATTGGGAATAAAGAGACACGTGAGGTTAATGAGCAAGAAAGACTACACCAATTTAACGATTAAAATGCTGCAGTCAAGAGCAATGACTGCAATAAGCCAGTACTGCCTAAAAACCCACCTGCAAAACAATCTAGAAACAGCTACAGGGAAGCAAGACTGCCTGCGTGAAGTGCACTGACATCCTCACTTTCCTCCCTCCCCGTTTTAACCAAACTTCGTACAGATGACTAAGCGAATACAGAATACTTTGAACAGAAGACTAAGCTTAAAGACTATGTGGCACCTGAAGTCTTGTGTATGGTTTCCTATGGATATACAGAGAAGGAAGTCTGTGATGTGAACATTAAAGCCAGCTGGAGAGTACCTGTACCTATTCTCCTTTAGCTCTTTTCCCACCACATAAGGGAAGGATTAATAAGCCTGTGATAACCTGCATGTGGATGACAGAGCTGAATCACTTTTCCAAACTATTCTCTGAGACGAATCCAAAGCAATTATGCAAATTCCAGGAGAAAATTACACACGCTTTAGTTATTTTATGAGCTCCATCTTGGGAAGAGCCAGAAGCTATCTTGGACCCATGTGTATTCTTCATCTTCCTTTGAAAGGGGAAGGTGCAAACAACACTTCAGAGAGTCAGATTTGGTTCTATTCAGCTATTTATGATAAACAATATTTGAAGTTCCTGTAAGAATCTAATTTAATTAATCCCATTAATTAGATGTAGATGCACTTTCTGTGATACAGAGAGTGTCATTACAGTGACTGATAACTGCTTCCTAGATATCCAGGATGAGAAAAAAAAAAGGAGTGAACACTACTGGGAAATGTATTGTTAAGGATCTATAATATAATTAAAATGAAGAACACAAGCCCAAAGAAGTGGTAAATTCTCCATCCCTGCCAAAGTTCAAGGCCAGGTTTGACAGAGCCTTGAGGGACGTGGTCTAGTGTGAGGAGTCCCTGCCCGTGGCAGGGAGCGTGGAACTGGATGATCTTAAGGCCCTTTGCAACCCAAACCATTCTGTGATTCTATGTTAAAGAATACATCCTGATTTGAACTGACTGACTATTGAAGGGAAAGAACCAGTGAAAAGTTCAAAGTGTAGTTTTGAGAAATCCAAATTTCACTTGTGCACTTCTTTAAAAAGCCAGTTTTGCAGTAATTTTTAAGAGTCTCACACTTTGCAACTGCAAAAACAGTGGAATGCAATTAAGGAGAAGTAGCAGAGAAAGAACTGAAGTCTACCAGCACTAAAATTGCCATCAACTGAATCTTCCTGCAAGATCGTGGCTGTGGAGCAAATATTCTTACTCTGCACCGAGTACACGCTTTCCAATAAATAAAAATGAAATTTCTATCCAACATTCTTCATGAAGCTATTTCATCGCTAACTCAGCTCTGTGCTGGCCCAAATGGACCTTCACACAGGACCCCATTTTTAAATCAAAATTCACTAAAATTACTTAACAGCTGTAAAAATGAAAGTAAAACTCAGCTGACCAGGGAAAAGTAAGTTTGTACATTCAGATTACATTTAATTCTTAGGCTTTTGGAGAAACATTGTCTAATTCAATGTATAACTAAACCATGAAAGTTTCGGTTTGACTCATTTCAAATATAAGTTTAGCTTGTCTCTTAATAGAAATCTTTCAGAAATGTAAATCCTTTTTGCAGTAGTAACACAAGAGTGCATTCTTTCTGGAGATAGAAAACAACAGACAATGTAAAACCACTGCACATCAAGAATCAGTTTTAATGGAATGCTGCTGCTGATAGGATCATTGCCAATAAGCGCCTCCGTATGCACTGAGGCAAATCTCAAGAAAAGCACTCACAAATAGAACATGCCAAACAATTGCTAATACACTCCAGCAGCAGGCCATAAAATTACACAAGGTGGATTTAGACAGTAGTTCAGGAGGTGGAAAAAGGAGGGTTATCTGGGAGGAGCAGCTATGCGTTAGTCAGTCTAGACGATACTGAGAAGTGCTTGCTCCAAACTGGTTTATATCTGGTGATAAAAGTTAACTTTTTCAACACAGCTTTCATTCCTATGGTGGCTTTAGCAAACAGCGATTGAGAAATTAATTTCTCTACCTCTTATCCACATGTTCTTAAATCAATTGATTCTAAATAATCTGAAATTAAGTTCCTAGCCAAGACAGCAAGTCAGCAAATTGAGAAAGGTTGCCTAAGCCTAAACACAAGCACCTCTTCCTCCCACTGCAAATCAACTGAAATAATGCATGATTTTCATAGGATGTAATGAAAACCTGCACTGGGCTCAGAAAGTGGGTTTGCTGTCTTCTTTAACACCATCTAAAAGTACCAGTGTTTTAGTCTTAGTAAATTTTATGTGATTTTTCTCTTAAATAAATTCTACTTCTAAGTTCTCTACAGCTCTGCAGTAGAATGCTAAAATGCTGGTACAACTTTGCAGTCCCTAACACAATTATTACTATTATGATGATGATGATGATGATAAATATTCCCTATACAGTTGTTTTATATTTTTGAGACCATGAAACTGTAGTTCTTGCAGTAAGCAGATTGATGCAATACTTTCAATACTCAAGAGATCACTCCTTTTCCAAGACTTCTGTTCCAAGGCTAATTCAATATATCAGAAAGATAATAAAGACAAATGTTAGTGTGGAGTCATGACTGGAAATAATAATAACAAAAAACTGCATGATGCTGATTTTTTCCTGACCACGTTAATCATGTTATTCAGTGCATTATACTTTAAATGGTGTCGGCAGGGTGAAATTGTACATTCTATTGAATTACAGGGAAAAAGAAATTTGTAAGTAGGGTTTTTTTCTGTCTCTGTCTACAGAAGGAAAACATGTACATAAATCAAATGTATCTTCCTATTCTCCAGAAGTTTCAAGGGCTCAGCATGTTTCTAAGACAATGGAAGTTCAAGGAAAATTACTAAATAAGTTCACAAAGAGAGACATTAAAAATATTCACTGTTATTGCTCTCCAAGCCCTGCAGCATTTCTTAGTGTGCTTAAACAAGAAAGAATCTACAAGAATTACATTAGAGGAGGCAAAGGTGGTGCAGCAATAGGAGACCTGTCTAAAGAGACAACAGTTTTACGTGGCTTTGTCACTTGCTTTCTGCCTCAATCCGGACATGCCGTTTCACAGCCGCTGCTTCCTGGGGTAGACGGACCAACAGGATGGAGGTTACCCACATCTATACACTTAAATTCTCTTTGCTTGCAATAAGAGATGGCTGTAGCAAATTTTCCCACTGCCTATCTTCCCTGAATAGTTTCCTGGCACTGTCTGGGAAATCGGTAGCTGATGGGAACTGCCTTGCATAGAGTTTTCAGCAAGAGAAAGCGAAGTATTCCAACAGAAAAGGTGCTACCACAGTAACAGATCCTCTCTTTTCTCCCACATTTATCTCTTCCTCAAAATAAACAGAACTACAGAACTAGGAAATAGGGGCTAAGGGGACATGAGGAGAGGCTGGATATGAGTGATACTGGCCAGAGCACCTGCTGTCTCTGAGAACAGCCAACATATAACAGAACCTCCCAAGGCTGTGCAACAAGCAATCAATAGTAAAATTAGCCATGGTAAGACACGCAAGTGTAATACAGAGTGAAAAAGGTGGGGATAGATGGGGTTTCCTGGCTCTGCTGACTCAGGGATGGCTTAGGGATAGCTTTCAGCCTTTTTAGTGGAAAATAGGGAACTTGATTCCCTTCTTTTAATTTATATTCCTGTCTAAAATATTTCCTCAGCTGCCCATTTTATTATCATAATTGGCACGAAGTTTTTGTGAAAGCCCTCATGATAAAACAGATATTGCCCTCATCACCTTTTCCCCAGTTAGTTGAGCTATCTGGAAAGATATATGCAAAGATGACAGGGATGGGGATATCACCCAAAATAATTACAATTACATTTATTCACTTTAAGGGCTCCTTTAGCCATAACAATCACGCAGGAGTTGATCCTCTATTTAAATGTATTATTTTTTTATTTGAAGACTTTCTCTGTTAGTCACAAAAGAGAGGACCAAAAATGTCTTAAACTTGCCTATCAAAGTTCTGAACCTCAGCATTTTTCCTAACATAGTTTTCTGTCACTTGAAATACTTTCTGAAGAAGAACATACTCACAGAAGATTCTTTTCTTTGCATAAATGAGAAAGCTTGAGGGCTGGGGGAAATGGGAGGGGTGATTTAGCAAGGTCTGACTTTAATCTTTATACAAGTGCTTGAAATAATTCTAGAATACTTTATTAACGCCACAGAGATACATGAATTTCTGCCCATAGCAGGATTAACAGCAGCTCTGACTGCACATTCCACATTGAAACTCAAAAGCTGAGATTGAAAACCTCCCTGCCTTATTTTCTCCATTAATACAAGTAGTGACTATCATAAAGCAAATAGGTAGCCAGTTAAAGTAAAATTTTAAAAAGAAAATAATAGAGCAACATGTAAAAAATCTCATAATTAATGTAGTAGGGTCTATCTGCATGTCCTAATCAGAATTCCATTTTTATTAGCAAAAGTGGTTCTGCAAATACATGCATATTTGCTTATTTCTCATTTGCTTCAATTTGCAAGATGAGTGGTCTCATCAGTGATAACTGAAATGCACAAGGATCAATAGTACCCCTTAGTTATCTACGGCTTTTGTAAGTGGGAATCCCATCTCATTGAAGTCACTGAAGTTTGTAATCGTATGTCAGATAGGCAACTAAGTGAAACAGCAAGAGAGCATGTATTAAACTGAATGACACATAAAGTATGATATAGAGAAAACATATAAATTACTTGAATATTTTAAGATATATGCAGACATTTAAAAAGCTAAGTGGAAATACTATAATGTAATACTGTTGATATAGTAATATTATTGTATTAATTTATTGCCACTCAGGTACAGATTTAGGTGAATGAGTATGTACCTTTAGCTCAATTCTGCAATTTACAGTGCATAACCTTTCCTCTACATTTGTCCCCAGAGGTATTAAGATTGCCCATGCATTTTAAATATAGGTCAGAGCAGAAGCTCCAGTGAGTGTATCTCTAAAGAGAATATTCGCTAATATTTGTCTCAGGATGCTCCTATAGAAAGTAATTGATATTCAGCATTTTGTCTTCCAAAATTGTGGGTTTCTAGTAACAAGATCTTTGTTATCTACATCAAATAATTTAATTATTTTTATCTAGTTTGTTTTAAACACAATACACTAAAATTCAGTCTTAGCCTTTCTGTGCACTTAATTATGTGACTAGGGGGCTGCCAACAGAGACAAGAAAGAAGGGCTTCCTCTTCCAGGCTACTATGCTGCATAAGCTGGCCCCACCACAGCAGAAGGAGCCACTTCCCTGGACACAATGTCTGTTTTACCAGGCTGCGAGAGCTGGGCTTCTGCAGCCTGGAGAACAGAAGGCTCCTTAAGGGGAGACCTTACAACAGTCTTCCAAAAACTAAAAGGGGCCTACAAGAAATCTGGAGAGGGGCTTTTTAGAAGTGACAGGACAAGGGGGAATGGCTTTAACCTGACAGAGAAGAGATTGAGATTAGACATCAGGAGGAAGTTCTTCCCTGTGAGCGTGCTGAGGCGCTAGCACAGGGTGCCCAGAGAAGCTGTGGCTGCCCCATCCCTGGCAGTGTCCAAGGCCAGGCTGGACAGGGATTGGAGCAACCTTGTCTAGTGGAAGGTGTCCCTGTCCGTGGCGGGGGGTTGGAACTGGATGAGCTTTAAGGCCCCTTCTAGCCCAAACCAGTCTGTGATTATATGGCTCTATCTGAGCCATTACGCAAACTCACTGACTTCTGGAAAAGTGCCACTCTTAAACAAATGTTTTGGGAAAGGTGCCCTAGGTCATGGCTTTTGCAAGGGGGTGGTTCAGCCACAGAGCTCCTTTTACATTCACAAAAAAGGGCAACAAGTGTGGTTCTTATAAGCAGGTTTCACCATAGCTGAGAGGGATTTTCTAATCTAACATGTACGTAAATGAACTCAAGTGCTTTTTAGAAAATACACTGGTTTATAATTAAAACTTGATCTGGAATGAATCCAAGAAAGAACATGATCTAGATCCTTCTAGACAGTTGAGAAGTTGATACTTGATGTATTTCACCTCTTCCATAAATCCTACCTCTTTCAAGTGAGCTATGCCTTGCTTGTTCCCAGATGTATTGATCAAAAATATTTGGCTTTCTGAAATTTAGCTCTAAAATTACGAATTTAGATGGGATTTCTACAAATCCTCAATCTTAAAGAATCATTATTAAGAGTCTGTTCATGATTTTTACTTCTCAGTCAGTAAAAAGCTGACAGTCACAGAGGGTTACTAAGAATAATAATATTGAATACATTCCCTCCGCATGCTGCTTGCTGTAAAACATGTATCTGAAATCAAAAACACACTTCCTGCTCCTTCTCTTTCAACTCAGATGACATTACTTCTGATTTACACTTGTAAGTAAAGAAAAACAGACTTTGTACAAACAGCACTGCCAGATTCTTCATGTGAATTGACTTAATACAGGATGGTTTAGGGCAATAAATAAGACAGGCTGTGTGTTCACAGTCAACCATTCTTGTTTAAAAAGAATGGATTGTACAGGTTCCCCGACTAGATTAAGGAAAATAAAACAGTAGTAATGATTTTTTTTGTATTCTCTTTAAATACAGCCATGGGGAAAAAAAGTCAAACCCATACTGTGTAAAAATGAAACATCGATAGCCTTTGGAAGTGTTTTATTATTGCCATAATTACAATTCACTCTCTATGACCAACTCTTCCAAAGACACAAAACAAGTCTCTGATGAATCTGCAGTCTGGACTCCTAAATATTTTTCCCGTTTTTTTTCTTTTTTCTTTCATTTTGGTTTTGTTTGGGTTTTTTCCCCTTAAACCAATTTTCATTCTGGTTTTCTACTTTTCTTTGATCAGCAAAGGGAAAGTTTGCAAAATGTGAAAGAAGAGCCAAATAAGACCATAAAAAAACATTCTTACAAAAATGTTCACGTTCCAAACACCTCCATGAAATGTGAAAAATACCAATCCTCTAATAGTGCTGTTTATTATATTTCTTTCTATGAAAAACAAGTCAGCACATAAATGGCAGATATGTACTCATTAGGCAATTGCTTGTGCCTGTAAAATTCATGACACTCTATGTATGTCAAATAAACTCATTTACTTGTACTGATGCTTGGGCACTAACTAGTTATGCTCAAGCATGCCTTACCTTAGAATACAACTCCAAGAACAAACACAACCAGTCCTTCAGTTGTGAGACTGAAGGAATTTTTTCTGAATTGGGATTAAACACACTGATACCAGATTTATTCACTAATTCCTGACACTGGACAATTCCTGGTACTAGTGACCTCGTCTAACTTGGATTTCACGCTCTCAGTTTTCTCCTACCTACTAGAAGCAACACAAAGAGGAAATAACTTCAAGTTTCAAAGCGCTACCTCAGAGAAAGGCGCTTGAAATCCAGTAAAAATGATGCATGCCCTTTAAAGAGAAGGTCAATATTTTATATCTGTACTTAGCAGCTCATCATAATTAAACGAGCCTTACTTCAAGATGCTGGTTTAATGAGAATGTGCAAATTAACTGTCAGTTAGAATGACATTCGCTCGGTGTTTTTATTACATCGATTCTTTACTGCTTGATAT
>JANHGB010040981.1:0-30920 GCA_026283785.1 Coracopsis vasa | reverse complement strand
AGCACCCTCACAGGGAAGAACTTCTGCCTAAGAGCTCATCTCAATCTCCCCTCTGGCAGGTTAAAGCCATTCCCCTTTGTCCTGTCCCTACAGACCCTTGTCCAAAGCCTCTCTCCAGATCTCATCAGCCCCTTTAGGTAATGAAAGACTATTCCAAGGTCTCCCATCTACTTCATGAATGGCAGAGATTGTCAGAGGTACGATGGTGTTTAAATTTAACCAGTGCTCGACATGAGGCAGGAGAGGCAACAAAAGCAAATCCAAGGAATGATAGGATTGGTGCTGGCAGAAATCTATTCTGGGCTTACTTGAGGTCATTGTAAAGAACATGTCAGCTTCTTTAATAGACCTGACCTTTGCAGTGCAGCAGCATAAAATGAGATGTACCTGTGCTGCGTGCTTTAGAATGCTCTTACTGGAGTTTACATTTCCACAATGTTCATTGTTTGATTCAAGCCGGTCTGATGAGACTTTTGAGCTGATAAAAGAAATACATCAGCTCTTTAACCACTTATGCTAGGACCAGGCAGTTATGTAGACAGACACAGAAAGAGTTGACCTCAGTGGAAGAATCTAGATTCCTATTACTGTTCCGAACTAGGATTATTCCTCACGCAGCAGACATGAAACCAGAACTGTTTCATGGGAAGAAAACAAAAGTCACTATCCAAGATCAAACATGCTGTCTGTGTAGCCCAGGACTCTGACACTGGTCAGTCCCAGATGCTTTCAAATAAAGATGTTTTTAAATGATTCTATACTTAGAGAGAAAAAGGAATACAGGAAATGTGCCCAAAAGGGCATTTCCTCTTTGCACATTAAGCAGTGCGCGTCTCACAACTGCAGGCTCATAACGATGGAGGATTCCCACATGAACACTGACACCTTTACAGAAATCCTTCAAGGCTTTCCACCTGCACACTCGCAGAAATGAATCCTACAGGATAACACTGTGCTGTGTGCAGCAGCAGTTCCTTCCATCAATATTAGCTGGGATGCCTTTTAACTTCACTAAGTTCCTCTTTACTCTCAAAAAATAGCAGAGATTGATTCAGAATTCCTAACAATTCCTCACTTTTATTTCTTTTGTATACTCCAGCCACCCCTGCTCTTGCCTGCCTTCTTTCTGGAATAAAGAACTCTGGGGCTGGCAGTGTTCCTCAGGAGCCATCTCACAGACCCCCATGCACAGTGCGAGTGGAACACTCGGGTTTCCCACCAGTGATGCCTCTGAAGTCTCACAACTCATTGCATGTTTTATGATCAAACTGCATTCTGTTAAAGTCAGTGATACTGACAGATGTACCAGGGAAAGCCATTCTTACACTGTGCACTCATCCAGGAACAGACAGTTAACTGAGGGGTTTATTAAGTCAATTTCATCTCTCCTAATAGGACTAAACCTTCTGGTTAGGATTGAATTGAAGAGAACACCACCACCATACAAGGACTGAAACTTTCCACATAATGGGATTTCATTTCATTATGTTGGGCTATAAGTTTTGCTCTTCCCTTGCAGTCAATATTTGTAACTTTATCAAATGAAGGGGAATTTGATGGCTTGGCCTTCCTGAGGAACTTTGCTTTTTGAACGCATGCCTGCTCAGGTCTAAATGAGGAAAGCCATATCCTTCTTATCACTGCACCAAGATGAGATGGTGGCCCATTACCCATAATGGATTGGTTTCAACCTCTACATCATAAGACAAGCACCTTGACAACAACATAAGCATTGAAGGTAGGAGAAAACACTGCCCTGAAAGTCATCTCTCTGTATCACACTGCTATGCTACAGCGGTAGCTGGTGTGCTTTCATTTGTCACTGGTTGTAGTTTAAATTTCTAAGGGAAAGGACAATCTGGAAGCATGAAAAATTACTAATTATCGCATTTAAAATAGAAGCAGCAATGGAAATGTCAACAATGTGACTGGGACATCAGAGGTTCCTGCGGTGATGAATAAGGAACATTTCACTGCAGACTGGGAGAGGCGCTTTGGGCCATTTTTCAAAGCTTGAAGAACTTCTCAAGGAGTTCCAATGTTCATTTTTCTTCCAAGCCCTTCAATTACTGTCAGAACATGCTGTGGTCTTTCTAATGGATCCCATGAACTTGGAATAGCGTTCTTTGTCAGGAGATCATAAGCACAAGGGTACTTTGGTCTTAAGTTCTAGGGAAAGCAATGCAGTTGGGCATTTGTATGCCAGTGCTGACTGGGAGATGTGGGTTTAGCCATGATATCAAGTATCTCCCGAAGCACTGATTTTCTGGGAAGTGTGAGTTTTCCTGGAGGAGACAGAGCTGTACCTTATAAATACTGCTCCTGAAGTTGGTCAACAGTTCTCTTACACAGCCATAACCTTCAAAGTGCCTCATAAAAGTTTCTGTCCAGTGATAAGCCTTGAAATAGAAAAGATGCAGGAAGTGGCAAATGTGATAGTGTGAGAGCTCGCAGGGTATTAGTCATGCTGGATCATGCACAAGTATTTGGAAAAAAGATTCAATTTAGCATAAAAATATATTAGAACATTTTCAGATGTTTCCTTATTGGTTTAACTTATGAGTTCACAGGCAAAACGCTGGGGAGAGTTAAATATAAATGGAGGAAGAACTACCCTTGCACTACTGCAAACTGGTACAAGTTTGTATTGCAGGTCTTTGCATATGCAAAAGTATGCACATATATAAATATGTATGGATGCACACATTATATATAGCTTTTTCAGTTGACATACTTCACTAAGAAGCTGACATCAGATTCGTCAGTAAGAAGCTGTGTCTAAAAAGAAATATAAAAGGAAGTTTTATGAAATGCAGAAGACAGAAAACTTCAGTCAGTCAGAAACAAAGAACTTGGGGGTGAAAAAGTAAGTAAGGGCTAACTAGACCTGCAAAAGTCTTTGCTAAGCTTTGTTATCTTCTCTTCCATTGCTAGCTGGCAACACAGAGAATCAAAGATACCTCACAGAACAACAGATGGCATCTCTGTTGAAAACCAGGCCTCTGCACACTTGAAATGGAAGTTATACATCAAGGTCAGTCTCCAGGTAATAAAAGCCAGGTTCTCATCAAGACTAGCTGAGAAACACACCATTTTCGAGTTCAAAGCACAGGGACAGGTTCCAGCTGTGTTTGCAGTATGCCTGTATTGTAGTAAAGATGTACAGTGGGGTTTTTCCACTCCATTGATTTGCCCTACAAAACAACCAAATGCATTTGCATCTCCCCTCCAGCTCCTCCTGCCCTCCCCTGACTCCTTCAGGAGACCCCCAGGAAGCAGGAAGGGTAGAACAGGCACCAGTCACCCCTGGGCACCCAAGGCTGGAGAAATGAGAGCAAGAAGCATAAAGCTACGCTCCACAAATAAGCAGCAGAGAAGTGCACCGCACACCAAAGGACTCAGAGCTACTTACACGTTCTGATCTACAATGGCATGAAGGTGCTTTCCTTGATGCGAAACCCTGGCTGATGGCATCTCTAATGAAAGGCACTTCATTAAGAAGATGCCAAGAATCAACATTTTGTCTGTTTCAGCCTTTAACTGCCAAAGCTGGTTAATTTTGCTCAAGCTGAAGGAAGGACAAGTCACTCTGTAGGCAGGTACAACTTGGTTAATGACCGCTTCGAGTCATTTTTGGGTGCGCAGCAGACAAGCTCTCCTGTAGTTTTGTACTAATCAGACGCATCAGGCTTCTTAGCTTTATTGTGGAAATCCACCTGGTCACTGACATCCCTTTCATCTGTCATGTTTTAGGATGGAGCTTCTTTTGGGCAAGATGCCTCTGTAAGCAAAGGACCAAACAGCCTACTTTTCAAAGCTGATTTCTTTTTAAAAGCGTGGACATGGGGAAGGTGGCAGAAGGTGGGATGTGACTTCAAAGCAGATGGAAATGCAGAAGAACAGTTGCTTAACACCTATAAAAGTCAGGCCCACTCCTCCACAAGTTGTGTATGTATTTAGGCATCTGCTTTTTGAGGCTTGGCCTCTCAATAATCTAAACCCATCACAGGTTTTTGGGAATGTGCAGCTGATTAAACAAACAAAGATATAAAAAGCCTTAAGGATCCTGCTGTGGTCCTGGCAGCAATCAGCTCTTCAGCACTTAGGGACAGCTTCTGTATTACCTGTGCCCCTGGTGGGAGCTTTGCCATCTGCTAATGAATGAAAGACCAAGATTAGAACAGGGTGCTGTACAAACTTCATTCCACAATGATTTCTAAGCTGGTGGGACAATAAGGGATGAGCCCCTGCCTTGTCTGAGAGAGGCAAATTCAAGACATGGGCTATTCCAACCTAGATCATCTTATGTGGCCATGTGTATGTTTTGGAAGGGGTCTGTAGCATCTATTTCTGTGGGACTGCATGGACACAACGCAGCAGGACAGAGACAGACAGCTTTCAGAAGTGCTTAAAGACATCCAAAAAGCCTGTAGAAATGCCAAGCTGAAAGCCAGGAATGATGTGCTCAGAAGCACTTGGAAGCTGAAAGCATTTCTTTTACAGTCTATTTCTTCCTCAATTAGGAAATCTCACCTGATAAAAGAAGCAAGAAATTACCCTGCTTAATGACACAGATAAGGGAGGAAAACAGAAGCATTTAATTCCCACAAGCAACCCTTGTCTTTGTCTCAGCCTGTTTTTCATGCCTGGATTATGCTAACACTATTAATCTTTGTCTGTGACTAACTCCCGGGTTTTGTGTTAGTGACCTGATTCTGCACTAACAAGCTCCTCCCAGTTTGGTGAGGCTTCCCATGTGATCTCTTCTTCCCCCTAAATAAAGTTGAAGAATTTGGCTGGGATCAGTGAGTGCTGCTGAGGTGGCGGGTGCGTGGAGCTCTTCCACCTCCCTGCATCTGCAGCACCAACAACGCGCCTGTTCGGCACTATCTGCCTCCGGTTTGAAGACCAAGGAGGGGACGAGACCGGCCAGATCGCAAGGTCTGGAGCTACCTCCGTGGTGAGGCTACAGCACGGGCTCCCAGCTTGCCAACCCCTGACCACTCTCCCCTTCCGAAAGTAGCCCAGCGAGTGTTGGAAGATGTGGCCGGAGGAGGTGAGTGCTGCATGGCTATGATGAATCCTTTGTGCGGAACCGGAGGCTCCTTAAGAAACAAAGTGGAGGAGCGAGGGGGGCAGCGGTCGCGATTTTCCATATGGACACAGGGAAAAGCGTCCTTCCCTTCCCCGTTAGCGAAGGGCACGTGTGCCCCTTTCAGAGGGAAGCTGCCCAAGGAGCTGATCTCCCAACACAGCTCGTTTTCCTGGCGCGGGGTGCAGAGTGCAGCAGCAAAAAGCCCAAGCACGGCGAAGCGCCTGCTGCAGACGCGCTGCTGGTCCGGCGGGTGCCTGACCGAGCAAAGGCTGCTCCTGCTGGGCTGCATCCTGCTCCCGCTGCATCCTGCTCCAGCCTCCGCAGCCTCCCAGCCGGGGCACCACGGCGCGGTGCGGTACCCGGCACACGGGGCTGGCACGGCACAGCCCTGCGCGGCACCAGCGCGCTGGCACGGCACAGCACGGAGCAGAGCAGCACCCAGGGCTGCACTGCTCACCCCGCTGCCCACCAGCCTTTCCCGGGGCCACTCGTGGCCCCCGTTAGGGATTATCCAGCTCTACTCAGAAGTGCGACCGTGCTCCCCTGGGTACCAGCAGCTTTCTATGCACGCATCCACCCACCCTTCACAGAGACGCATGTAACACCATCTTATAGCACCAAGGTGTGCAAAGCACCCCTAATGAACACACCCTACTTTGCTCATCCAACGTGAATCCTCCTCTCCATCCCCATCGGGTCCCCAGAGACCCCTCATCCTTTGCCATTCCTGAAGCACTCACTTCTCCACACACATACAAGCCTTGTCTCACTACCTATGCATGCAGGCTGAGCCCCTCAATCCCCAAAGGCGATAGTGACATGCCCCTCAGCCCCTGCCAGCCACAGCTAAAGCAGGGCACAGGCGCCTGCCACTGCTCTCTGACACATTAACCGATCTCAAACGCAGTTATTTCACATAACTTTTCCCATCTGAAATGTGATTTGGAGCTAAAAGGAAAGTCAACACTGACCAGAAAGCACTGAATCCTTAAAATCTTTATTCCCTTCTCCCCTCTTGCCTGCTCCTTTAGCCACAGTGCACACCAGCTCTACCCACCCCAGGGACATGTTACCTGGGCTTTCAGACCGGAGAGGGGGGCAGTGAGGAGGAACAAGGTGCTTTCTGCTTATCTACAGCCCTCAAATTACACAGAGCCTGTCTCCAGCCCATGCTGTGGGAAAAGAAACGTGCTCTTATTCCAGAAACGGCACAAAGTAGCTGCATTTAAAGTGACATTCATCACTCCCCCTCTCAGCCCCCTGCTCCCTCCCACCCTTCAACAACTTATTTTCCTTGCACAGTTTTAAAGGTGAATATGAGTATGGAATATATTGTAGTCCTGGGCTGTAACTATTCGTCATGAATAGGCACACTGGCCGGAAGGAGAAGAGTTCTCTTTTCAAATGAGTTGCATGAAGACCTGAAAGTTCAAATAGTCTTTTGGTCTTTGGCACATTAAAAGACAAAATGTTATCCCTGTGGGAGTTCCAATCCTGGCAGATTTTAGATGCAAGAGAAAGGCTGCAAACATCCCATTTGTAATTCCTTTCCTTGCTAGCAGTAGGGAAGGAATAAAAAAGGAGAGAGATGAGAAGAGAAAGGGGGGTACAAAACAGATCTCATTTGTTCATCTCCATTTCACAAGCAGTTAGCCCAGAGTCATACTCCTTCACCTGTAAAGTAGAAGAGAATTAAATGGAAAGGCCATGGATTGCCTTCAGATCTTATTTTATGAAGGTTCTTAGGTTTGGGGTTTGGTCATTTGAATTCAGCTCTGAACAGCTTTCAGGTTTCATATATCCTATAACTCCAGAGAACAATTAAACATCCACTTGTAGCTGGACTGGTAAGTACTTGTTCTGACTCCAAAGAACCCAGTACCACAGAGGAATAGTATAAATTGATCCCAGAAACAGGCAAATTGGGAAGGGGGGAATAAAAATCACTGAGCAAGTTGAAGCAATATTTAAAATACAGAGATGGAAGAATTGAGAGGCTGCCTCTGTAATCACCCCGATTTGAAAGGTGTGTGGGAAGAGCAGAGAATGTTGTCCAAAAGAAATGAGTAGGAACTGAATTAGCAAAAAGTTAAGCATGAAAGACAATTCTGAAGGGAAAAAAAGACTCCCCATTCTACAGGGTACATTTTTTAGCTGATGATATAAGACTGTGCCTTTAGCAGAAAAAGAGAAGAATGGCTTAGCAGGAAAATCCACTCTCCAAAATAAGGACTAGTTTGTGCTGTTGTGAGAAAGACAACCTCAACATAGCTTTTAAAATGCACTAAAGCCTATTTCGAAGTGATCAGCATGAAGGAACAGACACGTTCAACTGTTCAGAGAACAGCACTTCGATACAGCGCTGTTGCCCAAATTTAAAAGGGAAAAAGATTCAAACCCTTCCCTAGGTATGAGCACTGAAAGGAGTAACACTCAATGTCTCTTCCTGACACATTTATTGCAGCATGGCTCAGCCTGTCAGCACACCTATAGCGAGCATTTAATGTACAGTTTCAAAGCTACCCTCAAAATGTCATACAAGGATTTCATTGATCAGAATGATAAACTTCCCTCTCACCACCATATAGACAAGGTCTAAAATACCTACCACAAGTACAGTTTAGCAACACTGTTTTAAGGAGGGAATTCATCAAGTGCTTAGTCTGTAACATGACTTACGTGTGGTTTGTTCCTGGTAACAGACACCACCATCTTCCATGAGGATTTGGGCTTTGTGCAGACAAAAGAGAGTGTTTGCCAAAGCATGCAGTTACAAGAAGGCTGTAATCACACCTAAAAAAGCTGCTGGTGTTTATCAAATCACAGTTATACTAAATTAACATGTTCTGCTATCATGAGAAGTCACCAATAAAACCAGTGGGATGAACATGAACTTCAGAGAGAGTCTAAATCTCCAACACAACAGGCCTGGTGCTTCAATTGCTCCACACTTCAGGCATTATTAACTAAAATTAAAATCTTATACCCCAGAATTAGCTCTGTGAGGGTTCTCTATCAACTAAATGCCCAGGGAAACAGCATGTTACACTTACCACACGAGCCTGATCAGTCACACACTGCAACTTCCATCTGCATCAACAGGAGCTGTTTTCTCAGCACCATCCTATGCAGAGGTAAGATGGTACCAGGTTCTGCTCAGAAATAACCTCTGTCATACACAGACTGTCCCTTCAAGTTAGCCAAGCCCACTGCAGCCTTAAGGAAAAGCAGGATCCCACTGGATATTGTCCTCTTTATAGGAACTTTCTGTTGGTTTATGGATCTGACCAATGCTGGAATGAGTTATTACCAGTGCTTTTAAAACTCACACTTTTTTTCTCTTCTGGCATAAGGAAAGACAAAACCTCAGGTCTAGTGAAGACAGAACAAGTTGAACCACTGCTAAAAGCAGAGTTTTCTTGCTCACTGGCATAAAACCAGTGTTCAGCATTCGGAGAGACCAGGGCTAGAACTTTATACACTGAATTAAAAGATTAATCAACTTGCTTAAATCTTTATCGACATCGTCACTCATATCACTGGCTGCAATCACAAGGGGTTTATGCAAGATATGTTTCTAAGGATGACTGTGTGTAAAAACCTAATACAGAGCATATTTTCTGTTCTGAGATTAACAATACAGAAGCCAGAGGCATAAAGAGGTGGTTTGATTTTAGGACTTCTCAAATAAGCCCATCGTGTTTAACACCTACAAACCCCACAACACTACAAACATAACTGAAGTGCTGTTCTGTAACAACCCAGCATTTACCATTTTAGCCCATTCCCTCAGAACCTACTGGGAAGCAGAAATCCCAACTGCTCTCAGCTGAAAGCTCATCAGCACTTTGTAGACCTGAAACCTTATGATTTCCAAAAGTATTTTAAGCATCCAAAAATGTTGGACATAAGTTGTGCAACAACTTATAAGGTATACGTAAGTTCACTCTTGCCATTTTCAAAACCCAAATGGCAAGGGTGGACTTACGTACATATTTAAGACATTCCTAAAATCTGGTCCTTTGCTCTTACATGTGAGTTTATCAAAGATGCAGGGAAAAATAAGTAGCAAGGCTAAAACATCTCACTACAAGCTTTCTGAAGCCTTTCCTTCCTTCTTTCCTTCTCCCATTCCTTCCTCCTTCCCCCCTACCCCGCCTCGTCCCTGCTTTCATTTGCTCTCACTCCCCCTGTGGCTTTCACCTGCAATTTTGGGCACAAGGGTCTTAGTAGATGTCTTGCTACACTAGCTCTGGAGAAGGAGAAAAGCAGTATTTACATAGCAGGTTTGCAACATGATGGATACATTTCATACAAATGTTTTCTACATCAAAAAGATGCAAATTTAGAGGCAGGAGGCACATTCTTCTGTAATGCAATAAAAATAGAAGAGACAATTTGAAAGGCAGCAGGGACATTTACAAGCAAGCTAAAAGCAGAAAGCAAGCAAGCCTGAAACTCTATTAAAAAGCCAATATATATTTAAGAGGGTATAAAAGCCAGAAGTAATTCAGCACTTGAAAATGCAGTCTGGAGGAGCGCGAGACACACACCAAGATAGGAACCAAAGATTCTCCTGCTACTGAAATCAAAGAGGGTTTTTTAATGTTGCTTCACAAGGAGCAGGTTTATAGTTTGAGGTCAGTCATCCTTACTTTGGAAAGATGGTTTTGTGTCCATTTGAGAACAGCATTACATGTTTTTCTCACTTGCTGCTGGTTTATGTGTCTTAACAACCAGTCCTAGTATCATCAGGAAGTTAAAGGAGGTTTGAGTTAGCCTAATGGTCAGCTATGTACAATCAGCTTCCTATTAAAACAACACAACTGCAGTAGCTTAGGCCTGATTTCTGGTCTTCCTCATTTTGATGAAGCTGAGGATTTCAGACAGCCACCAAACTCAATGCATCCTTTATCTGAAACAGAGAATCAGAAAACAGAGTTATCCTAACAATTAAAATCCCAACAAACCAGAGCCCATTAAAGCCTCCTCCAAGGCTGGTCTCCCACCAGGCATTTTGACTGGTTGGTTGGTTAGTTTTTAAGGATTCAATGCAAATCATCATTATTCTTTTTAATAGAACACTGGTAAGGTCATCATTAGCAAATAGAGGCAAGTTTTGCCCTTATAAAAGGAGTATCAGCGAAATCAACATTCTTTTCTCTCTTCAGTACTTCAGATTTGACAGATGCCAACAACATTAATTAACACTTGAGACTCATTTTGTTACTGTAATTTGCTTTGTTCCTCTCATACAAATTGCTTCCAAGCTGCTCTTCCTTTCCACCCTCAAACTACACGAAGCCTCAAGAACAGATTTGTCCCTACTTTGCTGGAGTACTCGGAGGTACAGAGGTTTAGCTCAAAGAACAAAAGACAATGCCTCTCCTAAGGATATTGGAAAACAAGGAGCAGATTTGGTTCCCCCCATTTTATATGAACCTGTACTTTGAATGTTTGCTTGCTAAAACAGAAAGATACAAAAACACAAGCCACAGTAGTGAAGCTCATCTGTAGGCAAGGACTTGTAGTCTATGCTTGTGTAAGTACCAAAGTCAAACAGCACTATTTCATGAGAAGGTTTAGTATGTATTGAGCTTACAGATATTCTAATACACTTTCATGCAGTCTCCTCCAGCAAATCACTATTTTAAGACCAAAAAACAAAAATCACTCAAATTATTCTTGTAAATACCTGAACCTTTCTCCTCTATGTTATTAAATGGTGGTGGGGATTAAATATGCACTGAGACACTAGTTTGCATGTTCATAATGCTCAAACAAAATACATTGAAGATTTAAGACTCTCACAAACTAAACAGAGCTATGTAAGAATAATTTATTCTCTACTGCTTGAATTCACTTAAAGCATGGACAGGAAGGGAAGTTTTGGGGGGTTTAATGGAAAGTTTTCCCATGAGAATGTGTTGACACTGAAACTTCAGCAGATGGAACTTGACTCAAGTTGAAATGTGTGCTCTGTGTGTGTACACAAGCGTGTACTTCATACAAGGATTACAAAGAACATGAACTGTCTCAAAGTCTAAGCAGAGTACCAGAGGTCCAACCCTTTCTCAGTAGGATGCTGCAATATGAGCCAAGACATTTACCTCTACTAGTGAATAATCACTTCCTTCAACCTGCTGACAGCACTTTAATGCCTATAAAAGTAACCTCCTCCCAAAATGCAGCTGAAGCACAAGCAGTACTTTGCAAACTCTTAATAGCATTCCTGTTCTGCTTTTCAAAGCACTCATACCTGAACTGATGGAGAAATGAAGTTACAAATAACATCCACTCACCTTCTTGGAACAGCACCAGATACCTAATTATTTTTCTATCTTTTCTGTTTTCTATTCCCCATAGGAATCTAATAGCTGTGGATACCGATGAGATGAGATACAGGTTCAGGCAAGTATGACAAGATTTGATTTTCATTAGCACTGAGACAATTCCACCTTCCTAGACCTTCATGTGGGTGGTGGACACTTAGCTACTCCATAAATCAGAAGGGCATTTCTCAGTTCCTTAAGTTCTTTTAGTGCAGTTTCTTACTTCAGGCTCTTGAGAGGGATGTTAAATACATAGCCAAGTAGCACTGAAATATTCTATTGTCATAACTTCCTGATATACGACTTGCCAGTAGTGCACCGTGCAGGCATTCATCAAAGATGTGGTATGTTGCACTTGCTCCCCTACGTGAAGTGAACTTTCAATCAGCTTTGCAAGCACAGATTCTTTTGTCCTAAACTACAGTAAAATCTGGCTTTTCAACTTTAAAACCAACATTTATTTTTGCCTACGTGAACATATTGTTCCAAACTGGCAAGAGCTGCTCATTTACATCTTTTAACACCAACAGAATGCTAAGCTATAGTAAACAGTCTTTATTACAAACCAGAGCGTGCTGTTAATTAGAAAGAGAGACCCTCAGTGCTCTGCAAGCCTGAGTGGGATGAACCACAGATTTCTATGAAGAGGATGAATTACAATTGCATCCTGTCAGAGCACCTCTGAGCAAACAGTTCTGCTGTGAGAGCTCTGAAGCCTAATTTTGGTCTCAAAGCATTTGGGAGTAGGGTGGAGGGGGTTTGGAGCAAGCTGTTATTTTAAATAAATAGCTCTGAAAGTGCTTACAGCTCCTTAAAGTACAAAATCCTGAGGCCAAATCCTCCTGTCCTGAGGGGCAGCAGAAACAGGCAAAAAGCAGAGCAGCCTTGCTCCTCATCACAGTTAACTCTAACATGAGATTTGGAACAGGGAAGACCAGCTCCTTGCCTTCTCCAGAGCAGCTCTTGACTTCAGAACTGCGCAGATGAGTAAGTTTGTTAGGACTTGTCACACATAGCATGTATCAGAGCCAAATGACTTGGATGTATTTGAAACTCTATCAGAATTATGAAAGAGTAAGGGGTTTAATTCTAGGTTACAGCTTCCTACCTTTAGGAGAGCTCACCTCTTCACTAACTCTGTGCCATTTCTCACCCAGGTCATTTTTCCAGGTTCCAGATCTACAATCAGTGAGGACATCTCCTGAACTCCAGTGTAACGAGGACAAAAATCCCAAATCCAAATCCCTTTCAGACAAGGCAAGTCTGAGAGCAAATATCGAAGAAGAGGGGAAAATAACTCCCCTGCGTTAACCTGAGAGCTACTGTGCAGCTGATTTTGTTAATGCCTGATGTCAGCAAAACCAAGCTGCCCCTCAGTAAGAAAATACACCTTTGATTTCACTCTATGGGGACTATTTGAGGGAAGAATAAACCTCTCACTGAAGAAACCCCCTATGGTATAAACTACACTTGTTGCAGTGCTTGTTTTCCTTTTGCACCTGTGGATAAGTCCTACCACAACAATGCTCCTGGAAAATTGATTTTCTCTGGTTATTTCTTCAAGAAAAAGAGCCCCAAACTGCAGCCAGCGGAGAGCAGCCTTCCCTGCCCCATGACGGAGACACCATCACATATCTGACTTGCACAGCTTCGGATGTAGATGACCTGCACTGCAAACTCCGTGACACCCACTGCACTGCCTGGCTCCATCAACCAGCAAAGCCTCTGAGCCCCATCTATGCCTGGGGATCCTGAGGAGAAACCTGCCTCACGGATGCCACAGGTGGCAAGGGAACCATAGCTCCTGCTTCTTTAGAAATTCTGACCCAAGGAGAACAACCACTGCATCCCCATGAGGCCCAAGTTCAAAGAAGTCCATGTACCTGCACTTCTGGCCTCAACAGACTATGAAAGCTTTGCTAACCTGAACACCACAAGAGACGCTGAAACCACACAGCTAGAGGGGTCCCTCTCATCCACCATTGCACTGGTAATAGTGCTGGTTATCATCTTCTCTTTGTTAACAACATCCCTAGTAACCTACTGCTTTCACAAGTGGAAACTGAGAGGTAAAAGACTCCAGAAAGCACAAGAGGAGTACCAGAAAGACCAAGAAAAGAGCATTTTTCAAAGCACGCCTGGACTTGTTTCATAAAAAGACTCCAAAGGATCCACCATGAAATGCTCTTGCATTACCTGAACATGGAAATAATAAAAGAATGGCAACTATGACATTTCTAAGCAAACCTATCCTTGTTTTATCTCATTTATAAGAGTTGTTGGCAGTTTGGAGATTTCCTACAGCTTTATTATACATATATATATTTATATAGTCTCATTTGTGCAAAGTATACCCAAGGCAACCATATATTTTTGATCTCTGTTGTATTACTAAACCAGTGCATTTAAATGTGTTGCTCACACTCTTTCAGAAAGCCACTGGCCTGTGGAAGGCAGAAGGTCAGGCTTGGTTACTGCAAAGCAACACAGCAGCTCCGTAAAGCTCAGTGGAGTTGTGTTGTTTTGCACCGATCTAATCATCTGGCTGAACATTGTGAAATCCAATTGGAGTCTTAAAGTAAATCAGGTTCACAGACACTCAGCAGTAGCAGCCTGGTCCTGAAAGCTCCCAGCTTCCACATCTTCAGCAGCAGCTCCATGCAGAGGGCATGCAGGACCAGCCCTATGTGCATTTGCAGGTGGTAAGTCAGTATTTCTTTCAGGTGAGGTTCAGTGCTATGGGGTGGTAGTGGCATCCCGACCGCAAGTGGATTAAGGACCTCCAGTGCTCCTGGAACCCAATTTACCAACTTAGCACCCTTTTTAAACTAAGCTTGTATTTCTTTTTAAACCAACCATGCGATGGTGTGTTTTTATTTTCATAGCCTGTAATATGTCATGGGGAAATGGCAGCTCTGTTGTGAGTAGCATCTCTAAGTCACATTTTCTAACAAAGTGATGGATGTAATATTAATATACTTCATTGTTTTAAAAAGTAGGAACCATGTACAAGTACAAGAAGCCCTGCTCAAGTAGCTAGCTTGCCTGCACTTGCCAGTAATGCTGTATGTATTTTTAAACAAGCTATAATACTGTGATGCTGTAAACTTACTTCTGTAGGCAAAAAATGTTCTAGTTAAAAATGTCAAGATGAAGGATGTAAATGTTCTTAAAGTGCTATCAACTAAAGATATGAATTTTCACAGAAGATTCTAAAGGATTCTGTTACAGATCTATTTTACAAACCTATTTATGGATCATACACACTAGTCTATGTGAGAACAAACAGTACTATTTTATTACAAAATAAATGAATAAATAAGCAGTGAATATCCATGCCCAGAAGCTGGAAAATGTTTCTTTTTTAAAGTACCCTAATCAATTCTGTAAGTAATTTGAAAGACAAAGGTCCCAGTACCTTACTGACAGAAGGTATATGCTCCCCCTCACTTCCCAGCCTCCCTCCATACGGATCATGCTGCTGTCAGTGCAAAGATGCCCAGAATCCTTGTGGAGGGAAAGGGAGCGGTTAGCTAGCTGCATCAAAGCAAAGCAACTGTAGTATTTCTAACATTAATGTATGTACTTACAGAATTAAACCACATTAAGTATGGTGGCATTCAGAAGACCAACTCTGTTGCAGGCAGTGACAATTTGCATGTAGAGTTTACATTAGCTCTCACTGAGCAGAGACAATACAAAGTCTTTCTCTGAAAATCATACTGAATGGTGAAGTGGAAGAAGGCAAGTACATTTCAAATGCTTTAAAAATACATAGCTGGAAGTACTCCAGCTCTTGCTGGAGTGTGTGTGTAGGATTTGCAATAACTGAAAGCTACAATTCAGGTTCTCACTGAAGAAGAATCTGGGCACTACCAATGTTCCAGAGAACATGATCCCTTCCAGCAGCAAAACCTTGTCCTCAGTGCACCAGCTCAGGAGTTTTGTCAGGCTCCCAGTACGAATAAGTGAGCTCAGCTCCTCTCCTTGGAAGCTGATCAAACTGGCTATGCTAAAAAAATAGATAGAACACTAAAGTGACTCTTACAAATGACAAATACAAAGCCTCGTGGCCCAACAGATGGTTAGAAACAAGGCTGAGGAATGACTGAGCCTGGAAGCAGGCTGGGTTTTTTATAGAGAAAGCGAAGGCAGATGAATGTGGAAATTACATTGCTGCTGTCCTCAGGAAACTGATCTGAATGATAATCTGAGGAATATAGATTTATCCAAAGAGTCAGTTATGAACTATAATATCGCATACACCTAAACCAAGATATATACTATAAACCCTTCTGCATTCGTACAAAGTTCAGAGCAATAAACTCTACCACATCACAAATCATTGAGAAGATTATTTAATGCAACTATGTGCAGCACAAAGCTAGAAAGCAAATCTCCAAAGTACTTTTAATGGGCAGATTGATTTGTTTCAGTCCTAGAGCTGCTTACCACATGAATCAGCCCTGATCCACCTCACTCCTTTTATGCCCTGGCAAGCACAAACAAAGGAGCCCATGAATCAATATTTCTTGATCATAGTTTTAGAGTGTTTCTGTGGATCAAAAGAAAAACCTACTGCTGAGGAAGGTGGGAGGGGGCAGCTCCTGGGAGGGGAAAAGGAACAGACATCATCCACTGTTTGGTTTTGCTTCTCCTGCGTACTCCATGGCAGAATTTTGGGATCTCAAAGCTCAGCCACTGCAGGAATGTACAATAAATTGAGAGACTCAGATCACTCATTCCATTGTACATCCCTAATAGCTGCTACAAGAAAGCAGAAGGCAAACACTCAGATCTCACAGACATTTTTGATAAGAAAAATAAATGAGAACTGTAGTAAGCAGTGGGAAAACACATGCAAAAGACATGAGCAAAACACTTTGATTTTTCAAAGGAGCTATCTGAATTCTTTGTAACACTTATGCAAACAGGAACCATACAGCTGCTGTGCTGCAAGCAGGAATGCTATTTTACAGACACATATTGTCAGGTGCCTACCCCAAATAGCTCATAGTTCAGTGTATTTACATAAAAGCTTGACAAGATTTGTGAAGAAGTACTTCAATGTGTTTAGAAAACACCTCTGTACTGAAAGCAGAAAAATCAATGTGCTATCTTTTACTTATGGAAATAATTAATCTGTATTTAGAGTCCTGGAAGTCGCTTTCTGTGGTTGTTGTAAGGGCTGAAAGCTGCACTCACTGCCAATAACAACAAAATTACAGTTACAAAGGATTCGACTCCTCATCATCACTTCTGTACCTGACAGCCTCTATGAGACTTCCCATGAACAACAGGTATCCTTTGCGCAGTGTTGGGCTGATTGCTGGAGGGTTTGAAAGACTTGAGAGAAACAGGGAGTACAGCCCAAAGCAAGGAACAGGGATGGAGTAGCTCAAAAGAACAGGTTTGTAAGACTGGAAGGTAGGAAATTTAAAGGATTTAAACATTTCTAAGGATTACAGAGTAATGGGAAGAGACAGTAGCTATGTAATCTGCAGTGACAATTCCAAAGTTAAGACCAAGCTTAGGGGAATATTTTTGATGGAATACTAAACCTGCTGCATGCATGAAACCAGAATGAGCTGCCCATGAAGCTCTAAGGACAGCTAGCTCTGAACAGCTTAGGACTGTGTTATGCTTTCACTTGGGGCTTGACCTACTCAGGATCAACTCCCAGTGAAATCATTCAAAGCAGGTTTTTAAGCACCAAAAGGCAGATATTCACTGACATAGGTGGGCTTAGCTACCTCTATACCCAAGCCTTTCTTTCCAGGTATTCTATTGATCTGTGAGAAGTGAAAATAAGAGGCTAAACAGCATGCAAGCACTCTTAAACAATATATAGCATACAAAAGAAAATAACTACATATGTATAAAATATAAAACCAAATCCAACACTATATACTTGTCCCAAAATTGGAAAATAAAATGCAACAATAAGACTTAATTCTATTTGTAACACAAATTCAGGAAGAGTTCATCGATAGGATATTCCTCCAAGGTTCCCACAGCTTTCAGAGATATAAATGCACAGAAGTCAAGAAACTGGAGACTGAGGAAACGGTAACTTCATGACCCACACAAGCCCAACAGCCATAGGGTTACTGCAAGAACAATGTAATGAGCTCTTCCTGTCAGCAGTGCTCACAAAGGTGGGCTGCACTCACAGTCACAGACCAGGAGACATCTGAAGCTCTGGAGAAGCTGACTTCATTGTCTAACCTACTGAGATCCCCAGCATAAAATCATTTTATTTGGATGTGTGCTACACACCAATCCTTCATCCAGCTATATTCTTGAGAAGACAGTGACTTTGCTATCATGAAAACAAATCACAAAGGATTACAATAAATTTCAAAGTGTATTAAAAAAAAAACAGTCAAAAATATTATTTGGCGTCTTAATCCCACTTGAATTTATGTTATTTATTCCTATTTTAATCTATGTTGGTTTTTCTCTTCTTAAACACCTATGCTACATAGGTCCCATGATTCATTTATTATCATTTCTTGTCCTGTTGGCATCCACAGAGTCCCTGATCAATTTCTGTTATAGTCTCATTATTTGAGTTCTATAAATAGGATATTTCATTTTACTCCTTTCTGTAGTCACTTTGCAGGCTTCTTTCTCTCCTCCACCTGCGGCTCTCCATTTACCATGAGACAGTGGGCAAAGATTGAGTTGAGATTCAGTAATTACACCTCCCTACCCTGGAAAAGGGAATCATTTATTTTTCTTATGGATGGAAGCAGCTGTGAGCTGCTCTGAAATCCCACAAGCAATCCCACAAAAAACAATCCTTACTACTTGTCAGCTTAATAATAGAAAGTGCTGGCTCCCATCATGTGAAAAATGTATATAGCTGGATCACAATATATTGCAACATTTGCATTTGGATGAATAAAGAGCTGAATCACAACCCAGACACCAGCGTGCTGGGCACAGCAGGTTCCACCTGCAAGAATATTAAAGCATCACCCAATTCATCACTGACAAAACATGTCACATCCACAGCCCTTGGCATTCAGATGGGACTGCCCACAGAAAACTCCCCCCGTTCTTTATGTCCCTGAGTTATGTTTACTGCTTTCAGGCCTAAACATTTCCTGACCTTTCAGCCTTTGTCTTAGGTTCCTGGGATCCTCTGAAGGTTTGGGTAAGCTTTCGAGTGCTTCTCCTAGAAGCGTAAGTGTATCCTGAAATAAAAAGGAAACATGGATTATTTGGGTTTGAAGTGAATGGAGTCAGGAGTGGGCATTATTAAATAACAAAAATACAAATTCCCACCCTGCTCACAAATACAGAGATCAGTCTCAGGGCTTCAGGAAGCACTACTTGTTCATTGCTCAGAAAGACATGCTTTCAATCTGACTCCCTTTCAAGAATGGAGAGAAGAGCTCTTCCGGAAGGAATATCACCCTGAGGAATAGCCCCAGAAGATCAGAAGGCCCAGAATGCCCAGAAGGCATTCTGTAAGTTGCAGCTCACATTGCTTACCATCTGCTCCAGATTTATCTGCTAACAATAAAGCTGGAACCTTTGTGACAGTAAACACAGAGAAGGCACTTCTTCCAAGAAGCAGTAACAGTCTATGTGAGAGGCCTTAGCCACCATAAAATGTTGCAGTGCCCTATCCTGAGACTTCTACAGCAAAGGATGAGTAAGAAAGTAGGGGCACAATCACCTATTGTCACATTATTTTGTTACTTATATTTTGTCTTGGACAGTCCAACAGAAAGCAAGCTGTAGAAAAATAACCCAGACATACCCACAACAATTACAGGACATCCTGGGAAAGACCTCTGGCTAATATAAATAAGGAAGCTCAAATGATTTGATCAGTATGTTAGTCCCAAGCATTTTATTAATGATACAGAGCCAAATTCTATTTTGACTTGCACTGCATCAAGGTCAATCTGATCCCACTGCCCGAAGTCAGAGGGAAACCTGGCCTACAGATTTCTTTAATTACCGTATGGGTAAGATGTACCACAACTTTTCTTTAACATTTGCTTACTCTGAAGTAAATCCGTTCTTCCAGTTTCTCTTGGATTAAAGCACTTTCCATCAGAACCTTCTTTCTTCTGCAGAAGGTGATCTTGGCTAGCTCTGCCTCCTTCTCCTGACAGTCAGGGCACACTGAGGGATCGTGGATCTGGGCTTCTGTCACCTGAAAGGTGAGACTTTGATGGAATGAGTAAAGTCTGTCCCAGCAAAATATGACCACCCCATTAAGAACAAGCAATAAAAATACAGTCTAAAGACAAAGATTTGCTTTTGTAGGCAGTTGTAAATTATTTCATAATAATAAAGTACTGCTCCTACAGTACTACTTAATGCCTTGGTCAGTTTACCCACCACAAAGTCTTAAGCATTACACAAACCCCAGCATTTGTGCATGTATGGAATAGCAATAATATTCTCTTTGGTAATTTACACAGATTCCACCTGGTTACATAAACCAAACAAGCTGCTACAAAAGCAATGGAATCAATCCTAAAATGTCAAGTCCCAAACCTCTTTGTCTTCTTCCTTGACGACTTCTCCTCTGCATAAAAATGTTATTACATTGAGGTAAAGCCAGAAGCAAATAGACACAGCAGTCAGCTACTGCTCTTAGCAAATGTATTACCACACTGTAAGACAAATAAGAGGCAATAAAAATTCTACAAAATTCGGATGGTAGGTTAGTTACCATTAATACAGCAAAAAAATGCAGATGGCTGAAGCATCAGAGCAATTTTAACAAAGAGGAAGCCTGAAAAACTGACTTGAAAAGTATCACTGCTGCTCACCTGGCACAGGCTTTGCAGGGGTGTATGTTATCCCTTTTGCTGTTATAACAATAAAGCTAGCAAATGACACTGAAATAAACCAAAATAAATGACTGATTACTACTCAAAGCTCATTTTCTGCTTTATCTGAAATACTTGCCCAGATGCAGACATTCTGTACCAATCTCAAAGTACAGACATTTCCAAGGCCCAGATTTACAGGCAAAGGCATCTGTAGGTAACAGTAACTACTCAAATCTACATCACCTCATATTCAAATCGATCTGCAAGCACAAGGCAAGAACGCAAGTATCACTGGCCAAAAAAAGACGAGTCTTAAGGCTCTCAGATGCAGAGCTGAAGGGAAGAGCCATGTCAGAATGTCTGTTTTACAGGAGGGAAAAGGCACTGGGCTGGTGAAAAAGAAAAGCACTTTGAATTGTGTAAAAATGATGGATGCTTCTTAATAAAGGAACTGATGTCACCAAGATCCTATTGGGCATGTTTTAATTCTTAACATGACCTAATGTCTGAGCTGGAAGCAGGGGGAGGCTTTGTTTTTGGAATACTTCTAATACTGGAGTCACAGGCAAACAACATGCAGCACACTTCCATAAATAACAGTTGCAAACATAACCATCAAAGCAGGCTGTTTTCTTCAGCTGATCCAAGGTTTATTGTGGACTGCAGTAACTGCCCACCCAGCCTGGCTCAACCCCACAAATCAGGACTTTATCACCAGTGTTTTGTAATGATGGGTTGTTTACCAGCAACAGTTCTGCAGCAGTGTCAAATAAATGAGAAAGGTAAATCTCGAGATACAGAGCAAAAATCTCTCAGAGGCCTGAGTGTGCCATAATAGGAGCTGCCTGATCTGATCCTTATATTACAGCTTTCTCAAGCAGTGGTTCTCCCAAAATCCGTACTTTTTCTTCCTTGCAGTACCTGTTTAACAGTCTCCCTGATATTTTTCAGGCGGATTCTGTTCATCAGCCCATCAGGAACAATGCAGCTCAAGTCACTTGTCTCTGGTTTCTTTGCTGTGAATCCCAGCTGCAGCTTTCTTGGCTTGTCACCATTTGTCTGCTTGGAGATCAGCTGCTGATGCATCCCACTTATCTTCTTAGCGCAAAAGGACCTGAGAGCATCCAGTTCTTCATCTGAGAGTTCACTCGTTTCTGTCAGGCATAAAGCAACAAAAGTGTTAATCACTGTATTAAAGAGAAGAATTACTGGTCTTCTATCCATGCAACACAATAAAAACCCAAGCCCAATGCTAAGCCTAAAGTCAACAACTGTAATAACAGCAGTGCAAAGTTTAAACACAAACCTGGATGATAACAGTAGGAATAAACATCTGTATAAGTAGTCTTCCAAAGAAGGGAGGGGATAAGAACCCTGAAGAATGAGACTACTTAATGATATGGCACATATACACTAGTAAAGCAAGTACTTAAATACTGTGACATTAAACAAACTGAGTTTCAATTACTGTCTAATACAGATTCAGCTTCTTCCTATATCAAACTGCAACTTCTTAAAACAAAATGACTTCATATTTAAAGAGAGCTACTCACCTAGTAACTCTGAAGAGTAACTCCTAAGACACTGAAAAAATCAGGGCAGCACCTATTAAAGTAACTCTGGAAAACACCTCATATTCTACAACCTATAGTTAGGCTTTTTAAAAATTATCTTAGAAAATACTTCCCTCTAAAGCTTCAATGATCATTTCCTAAACTCTTTCTATGACCTTGTTTAAACAACATCTTTCACCTTTCTTATCCTTCCCAGTGGCATGTAATTACAAATAAAAAGAGAGCTTATACTTCAGATGGGCAGGCAAGGATGGAATTACAGCTTCATTCAATGCTTAGTGGGAGATTTTCCACAGGCTTAAACACAGCTAATCAATAGAGTGTTTCATGAGCATCAGCATGTAACGATGCTGTGTAGTACCACGGTGCCCTAAGATACCACTGCTTTCAATTATATAAACAAGGAGAGTACCTCTCTACCTTTATTACACAGGTTTTGCTTTTATGCAACTACTGAGGCCCAACTAAACACTTTAAGGTGTGCGATTAAAGAAGAAATGAGAAGACAAAACACTGCTGTAAGCATTACTAAAGTCTCATGAACACCTTTGCACGTAGCTAATGCTAACAGTGTTCCCATCTCAGGGCTCCACTCTGACAATCAAAAGAGTCAGTTTGTTTTCACTCAAAATCTTCAGAAATGAATGATAATGCCCACTCAGCTGGAAAAGAATAGGAAAAAAGAAATTTTCCACTGGAAAATTTAAACAACCCCTCTATTTCAGTGCTTGAATTCAGTTTTACTTTTTCTAGACAAACACTGCCTATTTCATGGTGTTTGCCTGGCAATCAGTGCATTGGCATTCCAGTCTTGTGGGGTACCCTGGCATAACCACAGCAAATCTTTAAAACACTGAACAACATGAATGTAGAACTTTGCCTAAATGCATTGCAATGAGTTTAGTCTCAAGTACACAAGACAGAGCTGTGGAATCGTGCAAGGAATCCAAGCGTCTCTTCAGAAATGCAGTCAATCTCTATAAAGGATAAGGGGATCTCTAGTTAAGCCTAAGCAAAGCAGGAATCTTGCATATGGGCTCTGCTGAACATTTGTGACAGTTTAATGCCAGCCTAATTCATTCACTTAAGTTTCTCCTGACATCCAGAAGCCCATTTAATTCAGAATTGGTTTCTAATAGTGCATGAATTGGGAGCTGCCATACACCCACCCACCTGCTCCATTTGCACCTATGGACTTGAGAAGAAACAGCAGCAAAGAGAACAGCATTTTACACCTGATTGCACAACTAATTTCAAAAGGTTACTTGTTTAATATTAATTCATGCTTAACAGTAAATAAGCTCAATGAATAAAAATGAGCAAGGACTGTCATTTTAGTGGAACAACAAAAAAATTATGAGAATAGTCAGGACACAGTTAAAAGTTAGTCTCTGAGTGCATAACAACTGTTGACACTTTCAGATTTTCTCCTGGTTGTGCATGGTTCACCTGAAGGAAAAGAGGATCTCAGCACTTCATGTGGTGCTTGGGTTTATTTCTTGTGCTTTTCACATCTTCCCTCCTTTCTATCTCCAAACTAGACATGCTTGAACGCTCCATCTCCATTTGTGTGGCAGACTTAAATGTCACTGCACGTCTGCCCACAGAGAACCCCTGTCAGGGCCAATTACTGTTGCAGAAGTAGATTTTGCTGCTGCTTGGCTGCCCTGCATCCCGCATTCCCACATTCCCCTTCCTGGAGAGGAATAAGGCAGGAACAGGTGACCAGAGCAGCAAAACCAGACACCAGAACAGGGATCCAGTCAGAGCTATGTATCATACAGCAGTAAGGTCACAAAGCAGAGAGTATGAGAAAGTGAAGCCCAACAAACTGGACCAAGAAGCTGCTGTGATTAAAGCACCACTCAGTGTGTACCAACAGAGATAAGCTCATTTCCATGTCTACATTCTAAACCCTGCTGTGCAGTTTATAACTAAGTGACCTACATAGATTTTGCTTTCTGCATGCAACTACATCTTTAAGTATGACATTTTAAATCTGTATGAGTGGAGGGAGAAAAGTAAAGAAAAGCTTCACTGAGCTTCCTTTTCCTTTGATGTCTAACTGATTTAACAGGAAAATAGGCAGGCACTTTGTTGGTATTATGTGCTACCAATACTCTATTTTAAGAAGAAAAAAATGTAAGACACTTAAACGAGAGGTAATTATGAAAGGTAGGAACTGGTAACTATTCTTCAGGAAGATTTTAACTCTGCATTTCAAGATGTACAATTGAGTGCAGCAGTTCAGATTAATATGCAGGCAGCCCCTCCAGCAAACAGTGTTTGAAAGCCTCATGCAGGTAACACACAACTGATACAGTTGAAAACATCAGGCTATTTAGTGGCTTCAAATTAATAATTGTAATAAAGTTCCTCCAGCATGGTGAAGGACACCCTCAGTTTCCACTACCATTAGTGAGACAAGACAACAGCAAGAATCCTGCTGAATCCACAACTTCTGGAAAAAACTCTTTCCCAGTTCAATAAAGACATTAATGAACTGGATTCACTTTCTTTGCAAGCAGAGGTTTCCATTTAGATGTTTCTGGTTGGAATTCCCCCATGTAGCCTACATTAACATTATCCTACTACAGAATCAGAAGTGAAGTTTGGAATCTCAGGGCCTAACTAGGTCTTGCAGGAGTCCCATAACCAGTGCATGTTATCAAGCAGTAACCTTTGGTACTGAAAAATTCAGGAATGGGAAAGCACGAGCACAGGCTGTTAGATACCTGCTCCCTTCACCAAACAGAACAATAGGATGCTTTCTCTATGCTCATAAATAGACTACTACAACTTTTAATGAATACTTTCAATGAAGTACTACTACTACTAGGCAAGTCAATAATCAAACACTTGGACATAGGGAAATTTGTTCGCAAAGTGAATATGAAATAGATCAACTCTGAAATACTCTGGACAAGCTTGGAAAAAAAATCTGATGGAAAAGGAGTAATGCTTATACTTCCCTCTTTGTGCACATGCCAGCACCTTTCACCTTAACACCACAAACCACAGGTATTTATGTGCCTGTATCTACACTGGCCTTTTTTACTTACAGATTTCCCAGCATCGACACTACTATCATAGTAACAATAATGGCTTAATGGGTGATATTGACTGAACTGTATTTCAGCCACAAAACTGTCTGATGCTGCTCAGGCATTTCTGTGCCTCTAAGTAACATTAACAACTAAAGCACTCTCTCTTTTGCCAGCAATAGTGCAGTAGTAACACTGCAGAAAAATAAATGAGCAGTGTTTGATGCAGACATATTACAAAGGTGAGAGCAAACCTCTGAACACAGCGTTAAGTCAGAGCATTAAAATGACCCACTTGGACTTTTACATACATCTGAAGAAATGTAGTTTCTTGCAGTAAAGGTGGCTGATGGTCTTTAGAATAACTCAAATGGAAACGGGGACTTAAGAGTCATTTTGTGATGCATTTATCTAATAACAGCTCGTTGCTACAACACTGGGGTAGAGGGGCAGAGGAAGACAGAAAGACAACTGTGACAAAACTTCTCACTTCTCTCGAGGCCAGCAGCCAGGGTTTTCCTCTTTCACCCCACCAAGAAAACTATGACAAGAATGTCATTCCAGGACATTCCCATAAGCAAATCAGGAACCCTCCCCCTTTAATCCTATCAGTAGTAAGATAATAAAAAGAAGTTCTGTTTTAATTCCTGAAGACAAATGCAGAAGTACCATGCATGCTCAGCACATACAATTAATTTTGCTGAGTTTACTGAGGGGAATAATGGTAAGCTCATCTTCTATTTTATTTAACAAAAAAAATCTCCAATTTGATAACATAACAAGAAGCTTAGGGGTTACCAAGTACTAAATGAAGTTAAAGAGCAGGAGGCATTTGTAGATGTTAGTATCCAGAAGCTGCTGTGCCAATTTTGGTTCTATATTAATATTTCGCAACAAAAACAACGTAGTACATGGCTGAGTATGACTGATGCTGATAAGTTTAGGGATAACTTGTCAATCACATGAAAAAAGCATAAGCATGAACCTCATTTTCTGCTCTTAATGTTGACAGTGGTTGGGAAAAGTGTGACAATGTACCTAAGAAGTGCTTAGCTGCCACAATGACAAGCAACAGGACAAGCAGACAGAAGACAACACAGCCCCTTATACATCAGCACAAGCTAATGAAACAGAGCTTGCTACCCAAGACTGACTGCTCTGACTCTCCTCACCCATCAAAGCCCATGAACGAAAGGAAGAACGATCCCTCGTGCAGAACTACGAACATCTAAAATTAAGAGGAGATGATCTTCCCAATCTTCCCAACTGCTATCTTCCAAGGGAAAGCTCTGCAGAGATGAAAAACTTCTTTCATGTTATACCATTATTTATCACTCACTCAATAAGCTCATCAGGTCCATTCCATTTCCCAATGAATCAAACAGTCTCAAGATTCTGATGTAATAATAATTTAGGAAGACTCTACTACAGAAGAGATGCTCTGTTCTATATTAACTGTCTTCTCCCTTGGCTACATGGCATTCTTGGAAATCCAGTAATAGAAAGATAAATGCTGAAGATGAGTCAGGAGCTCACACATTGACTCACCACTATTGTGAATGAGCCACACAATTAAGAATAGCCTAAAAATTACATTATGTCATGTTTTGCTATGATACATATGGATGGTTTGAGGATGCTTGTAGACAAAGACAGTGCCTTTAAGCACCTAGGCAGGAGGATCTCCCCAGTTCATCAGTTCTACAGGTGACCTGCAACACTTCAGAGTTCGATCATTTTTCATGTACATACAGACTGAGGAAGATTCCCCTCCTGCTTCAATTATTTTTGCTCAACTACAGATTTCTTGCTCTTTTAAATTCGCTTTTTTCTTTTTCTTTCTCATCAAAAATAGTATCTCTGACCTATTTTTTAGAAAGACTTAAGCAGGACTTGCATCCCACCATCTGCTCTCACAGTTCCTTGCATAACCAGTACATGCAAACAGAATCCTTCCTTCCTCTCTTCCCCTCTCCTCCTCCAGTCACTACATCATGTTGGGTAAAGCTGCTCCATTGTTCTTGCCAAAATTGGTGTCCTGCTGCCTCCCTCAGCTTGGGAAAGGAACTAAAACATGGCAAGGAAGTAATTCAATAGTTAGCATCTCTGATAACACAATTAATTCTGAAGTCATGTTTATTTTGGAGGGAAAAGCTTCACAGTCCAAGTATGAGAAAAGCCCAGTAAGATTTTGATGATTACAGTTGAATTTAAAATGTGGATACACTTTTTAATGTATTTATCCAGACCTTGTGATAATGCACCACTACAATAATGTCACCACTTCAGAGGCAAAGCCATGTGTGTGTTATGGGACACAAACTGCTTTCTGAGAAAGCATGAAAGAGAAACTTCATACTTAATTACGTGGCTAATGAAACCAGGCTGATTCCTGGCTCAATTTTAACAGCTTGCATAGAAAAATTAAGTCTAGTTAAAAGTTTACATCCCATTTCAAAAGGAACAAGAATTACAACCTCTACTAAAGTTACTGAACTCACCAGCATGAGTTTTGATGACCAATCTGTCTTGCTTAACGCCAGATTTTTTAGTTATTAGATCAATCCAGCGTCCCACGAGATCTCTTTCTGCAGCTGTAGAATCTGCTACTTCAGAGTGCTCATCTACAAAGAAAAGGAGGTAGCTTTGAACATACATTGTAAAGAAAACAGGACTGCAGAAAAACAAAGTGGGAGGCAAATAATCCTCCACTTGAATGAGACAGATTTCCCTGGTGAGGGAAAAGGAACCCCAAGCCACAGGACTATACAGGTGAAATCGGTGATTCTGGGGTGCTGAGCAAACTGCTGTCACATGAAGTATTTCATATCACCCATTTCTTATCACCCCACTGAATGACAATATATGATACACTGAGAAAAACAGAGGCTACTGCTTAGAGCTTGTGACACAGCCGCTTTACCTGTAATGCCAACTTAACCTCAATCTACCTCCTCCCACATTCAGCCCATCGCTTATTTTCAGCCCTGCACAGGCTCCTCCTGTGTGGCAGGACAAGTACGCTTGGGAGTGCACGTCAACTGTTTTGAGGAATGCATCCAGGTGAAAAATAACACAAGGCAGGGAAAATAAAGAATCTCTATCAGCTCCCTGTTCTCCAACTTGTTCCAGTAAAACCCCAGTTCCACAGAAACTGAGGAAACAACAAAGATGTGAAAGAGAGTAGCTGGGAAAAGACTCAAGAGGTCTGAAAAGCCACCACCATGCCAGCAAGATGCACATGGCATGGTCCCAGTTCAAACTACTGAGCACACTAAGGATGTGCCTGACTTCTCCACTCTGTTTTCAGGGTTTTCATCTCAAATTCAGTGGGCTTATACAAGCAAATAATGTGTCCATGACATGTTTTATGTAGTTTTTATTATTTATACATGCTGTTCGCAGCAAGATATACTGCAGAAAGCATTCCATTTCCAAAAATACTCTCCTGGAATGATTCCCTAGTTTCTCATTTAACTGGTAGTATTCAGAAGACTTCATAATTTTATGAAGCATTAACCTTGCAAAGATAAAAAGTGACAACACTTATTAAAAAAGCTCTTTACACACACAGCTTGTACTCCTTGATGCCAGAAATAAGGATTTCTGTGTTAGACATGAAATAATTTAAAATAACCTGTTATAGCTCCAGAAAAGAAGGTTCATTAAAAACCTTGTAAACCTTATTAAAACCTATTTGTAAACCCCAAAAACTTTTAAGGAAAACTGTTAAATCTCTTAGACCCTTCAATTATATCAATGTAACACAAATTGACACTAAGGAAATGATCATTTCTATTCAGATTTTTGAAGCTCTGATACCTAAATCCATATCCTGTGTTACACTATAAAGGGTTTATATTCATGTATGCACATCTGACAGCAAATTCTACCCCGCATTGTTGGGATTTCATGCCTAAACCATATTTGAGAAACATGCCTAATGATAATGGTGCTGGTTATTACTGCAGAGTGAAAAAAGCCCACCCAAGTCAAATGTTGGATGGATGAGGGATATCTCTACTAGACTTGTCTATAATTTTTAGATTTTTTGCTGATATGAATCTCCACTGCACAGATTTAAAGAGGGTCTCAAGCATGGCAAGCTCTGCATACCTGCACGGTTTCAGTCTGCCAACTATGACATGCTTTCCAACATACCTGACACAGCAGAGCCCTCCAAATCCTCTGTGGAACAATACGATTCAGGTGGGTCACTTTCTCTCTGCCAGTGGGCTTCCTCCTCCTCACTGAAGGACTCAAAGGTATCTTCTGAGTAGTGCAAACCAGAGCTGCTATGGCTCTGGCTCAGTTCCATCTGCTGCTTTTTGTAGTCACCAAAGCTATCTGCTGGGGCAGTCAGTATAGTGCAGCACTGGGAATAAAACAAGAGCATGTATCAGACTGTTATACAGGAGTGACTGGGTTACTTATGGCACTGGGGGACATGTGGAGGACTGCTACAGCTCAGCTCACACCCAATTTAGCCACCCCAACAGGTGAGTGAAATCTCTACTTCATCAGCACGCAGGGTTGAGCCAACACCCTTCAAAGCTCCACTGCTCATTGGAGTAGTGCTCAGTAAGACGTGCTGGGTAAGCACCCAGTAACAATTACCACTAAACACCAGCAATGAATTCTGAGCAGCATTTCTTTCTAATCTGTAGTGAATTACAGCAACACTTGGATAAATTCATTCATTAAAGCAAAAAGTAATTGAAAAAAAATTGTATTTTTTGCCTTTAGATTAAGCCTCTCACCACTCAAAAAGCAAAACTTCCTTGTTCTGCTTAAATTAGTCTAGAAAATTAAAAAGAAAACATAACAAGCACCAGCCAGTTGATGTTCTCAAATGAGTCACACTCCCAATGCAGAAAAGAGAAATAGTTCTCCAGATTCAAGCTCCAACAACAAAGCAAACCTCAGACAGTTACCTATCGTGTAACAGATTGACTTTCAAGCTTTGCTCTTACTTATTTTACCCTCTTTTATTAGAAAGATGAAATACCCCTTTTTCCTTTGAATTTAAGTACCTAAATAACTTTGCCCAGAATAATTCTGCTCCAATTTCTTCCCTACTCTCATAAAGTAAGCAGAGTAAAGGTCCAGAGGTTTTCTTTCTTGGTTTGACACGGTCCCCAGAATTAGAGTTGTTCTGATCTTGTATTAAATATTAATCAACACTAAGTAATTATTTTGCTCATTACACCACCACTGATCCAGGCTGGAGCTAGTTATTAAGATCAGGTCTACTGGAGGAAACCATAGGAAATGCAAACAGAGTCAATCAGTTCTCCATCCCATAGCTGACCTAAGAAGTTGTAGCTGCACAAGCAGCACATGGATGGTGAAGGAGTCAGAAGATGAATTCCAGCAAGTAACATGACTGGCTAAACTAGAAATGCTTTGTAGTATCAGATATGACTGATATTAGCCAATTTTCACAGTGACAAATAGGTATTGGCTACAACATCAGCAAATAACTAACTTAGAAGCCATAAGTACACTTATAAATAGGAAATAAAACACGTTTACAGGCAACTTTGAAGTTGCATCTGCTATCACGCAGCTTTTATTCCTCATGAGGCTGAGGCAATATCTACCCTAATAGCCTGGCAGAAAGCAAGCTTAGTGCTTCAGGACAGCTTCTGAAAGACAGAAGCCACGGAACTGTTTGAACTGCTTTCCCAAGAACCTTTTTGCCTTACAGACACAATGACAAAACCTTCATCACCACTGAGGCTGCTATGATATGGCACCAAAATCAGGAAGAACACTGGAAGTAAACCTGAGGGAACAAAGCTCCCTCCTCTCGGTAAGGAAAAATGTGATGGCAGCACACCACTCTCATGAAAAAAAAATGCATTTTCACCAAGTAACAGGCAATTAAACCTCTTCTCTGTGCACTTTCTAGTTAAAACCCAAAGACAATGGAGGTGAGGGGGGGTTGTTGGGATTTTTTGATCATAGAATGGTTTGGGTTTCAGGGACCTTAAAGCTTCTCCAGTCCCAACCCCCTGCCACAGGCAGGGACACCTTTCACTAGAGCAGGTTGCTCCAAGCCCTTGTGT